>RDPX01000319.1:708329-730497 GCA_003991215.1 Morbakka virulenta
TACGTTCTGACTTTCCCCCGCTAACCCTTTGTCACAGACTACATGTATATTGACGTACTGAAAATCCCCTGATAACCCTTTGCCACGGACTATATGTATATTTACGTACTGAAAATCACCTGCTAACCCTTTGTCACAGACTACATGTATATTTACGTACTGAAAATCCCCTGCTTACCCTTTGTCACAGACTATATGTATATTTACGTACTGAAAATCCCCTGCTAACCCTTTGTCACAGACGACATGTATATTTACGTACTGAAAATCCCCTGATAACCCTTTGTCACAGACTGGATGTATATTTACGTACTGCATATATATCTCGGATAACCCTGCGGGATCAATATTTTTAAACTTTTTAATCGGTTATTAATAAAAGGGACTTAAAAGACGAGCATTAAAAAGGAATTACTTAACTTTTAAAAAAGTATTTATGATGAACTATTTGAAGTCCAACTGTGTCCTTTAAGCTGTATGCTGTTAGCAAGAAAAGTTTCTTCCAACATGTATTGTGTAAAGGACCCTTTTTCTAAAATCTGACTATGGGTAAAAAGCAACCCCATTTTGAAATTATTGGGCCCAGGAATGTCACAAATTTACACCCCTTTCTCAGTGAATTTAAAAACATGGGTAACTACCACCTTTTATAGAGGAGTGCACTCACCAGGATATGTGACCAAGATTTGACGAAACATCCAAAGAGAATTTATAAGGTATTTTACCTTGTTTCCTAATGTCGTTTGTTTGTTATTTTTAATACTCAGCTTGGTATATGATTAAAGGCAGGTAAGCAAATATTCAATATCCGCATCTAGCCATAATGTATGCAACACATCTCTTGAAATTCAGTCTTATGGGTGTGTTTTTTAAAGTACCTCCTTTCGTAAACATCCACATGCCTTTGTTCCTTTTTATGACGGTTGTAGTCACGACGATTCCCATGTGAGGAAATTTCTTTGATTAAGTTTAGCTGAGCCGCAGATTTCAACCACAGGTCATTCTTGTTACTCTTGAGTAACAACTATTATATCAAGCAGGCCTTTCTAACTCAAACTTTATAGCAGCAGGTTCACTCTTTTTATGTGACCACATATCAATGAAAAAAGCCACTCAAAGTTAGGGGTCAAATGAGATGCATAGATTGACAAGTGAATAACGATGGCGGCTTGGATATTGATTTGGTGACACATATCCATAAGCTTTTCGTTCCTTTAACCTCCTCTTCAAAATTACTATCTCTTATTTCAAATTCTCATATCTTCTTTTAAAAAATATGTTACAGCGGTTTGTCAGGTTTATGGTTTTTTTTCAAGCACAGTCAGAAGACAGCAGCTTTAGTAAATATGGCTCTCAAAACAACTCTTTTATTGTAGTAATCTGTCATCCTAAAAGGTTTATTATAGTCAAGCCAATCTATAAACATACCAAGCTGTTTTTCCTTTTACGTTTTAAATTTGGTATCTCAGTTATTTCGCGGGAAGGAAAGGGCCAAAGAAGAACAAAACCAGGAACAGGCTGTGCCAAGGATGTGTAAAGAAGACGTGAAGAAAGCTTTGAATAGAATGAAGAGAGGAAAAGCAGTGGGACCGGACGAGATACCAGTAGAAGTATGGAAATGTCTGGGTGAGAAAGGCCTTGACTTCTTGTAGCGCTATTTAATGAGATCCTTGAGTAAAATCAGACACCCGATCAGTGGAAGTGAAGCACACTTGTACAAATCTTCAAGAATAAAGGAGACATTCAGAGTTGCAAAACTAAAATGGAATGAAGCTTCTGAGCCACTGTGGGAGTGGGTCGTAGAGGGGCATATCAGAGAAGAGGTGGTAATTAGTGCACAGTAGTTTAATTTCATGGCAAACAGGAGCGTCGTTGACCTTATGTTTGGATTGCTTACCATTCCTGCGAAGTATAGAGGAGGCTAAGAGGAGCTGCACCTTATTTTTATCGACCTTGAAATTGGATACGGCAGGGTGCCAAGGGACAAGTTGTGCTATTGCATACGGAGGAAAATAGTCAATGAAAAGTATGTGAAGGCAATTCAGGAAATGCATGAAAATTGTGAAGAGGGGCTGCGCTGTTCTGTTGGTACCACAGAGCCCATCAAGGTGAAGGTGGGCTTACACAATATTCGATCATAAGTCCCTTGCAATTTTTAGTAATCATGGGCGAGCTAACAGGCGAAATTGTAAGGGACTGACTACACAACATGATGCTTTCAAACGATGTTGTATTAGTAATTGAGACAAAGGCAGAATCAAAGCAACAACTTGAAAGTTGGAGGAATGAACTAGAGAAGAGAGAATTGAAGGTGGGTAGAACAAAGACGGAGTACATGTGCCCAAACAAGAAAGCTGACCTACTACCCATCAAGCTTGGCGGAAAAGAAGTCCCTAACGCTAAAGAATTCAAGTATCTAGGTTCCAAACTCCAGAGGAATGAAGGAGGCGAGGAGGAAGTAAAGAAGAGGATTCCGGCTGGATGGAACAGCTGGAAGAAGACAAGTTGTGTTTTAAACAACAAACACGTACCAAAGAAGATCAAAAGCAAGCAAGGTATATAAAACCGTAGTACGTCCAGCAATGCTCTATCAGATGGAGACAATGCCGCTCACCAAAACCCAGGAAAGAAAGATTGAGGTGCAAGAAAGGCGAATGCTGCGCTGGGCAATAGGAGTATCAAGAAGAGATTGGATCAGAAATGATGATATCAGAAGTAACGTTGAGTGGGGGCAGGTTTCCAAGAAGTTACAGGAAAATCGACTACGACAGTAGGGGAGTTTGAAGAGGAGAAATCAGGAATATGTTGGGCTGAAAAAAAATTCTGTGTTAAGTCACAAACGTAGAGGGTAGACCTTAGTTTCTCCAGTCCTTCCAGGACATCCGACAACGAAACGGTGGTAGCGGTCCTATTCCTCAGTCAGATCTTGAGCATTTTGGTTAGATAAACCTGATTATATTGCTTGCCATGTCCTCCCAGGCCTTTCACAAACTAATAGCACCTAAATCTTATTGTTTTTTGGCATGTCTTGCAATGCTCATTTGAAAATACAGGTTTTTTCTGACCTATAAAAGGTAAAAATTAAGTTATCTTATTTTTATTTTTATTACTTATAAAACCATTTTTTGATATTAGCGAAAAGGGTACTAAATTCAAGAGTTCCAGGAATGTCCCTAACAGTCTTGTGTGTGTGTGTGTGTGTGTGTGTGTGTGTATAGTTTCTAATAAATATAGATCAGATAAGGTACAGTACAAACTGCAAGGAGAGGTAAAAAAGCCAACTTTTATTACGGATGCACAATAATGTAAGGACATTGTAAATGTGAAATGGTAGTGCAAGTAATGATTATAATTAATATTTATTAAACATATGTAGATTTAGCAATAATTTTCGAAAATCACTCTAGTGACACCAAAGGATCTGTAATGTATACAGAAAAATAAACAAGATAATTGTTACGATTAGACCAAGGATAACACAAACACGTACACACATGTTTTTAGCACATGTTTTTCACATCTGGTCTATACTTTGGCAAAAAATACAATTTTTGCTTTTAACTTTTCATTTATTTCCGAAATAGTGTAGATCATATTTACGTGTGACACCGAAAATATTTACCAAGCTAAGATTTAGACTTGAATGAGAGAATCTATTTCAGTCAGGTTAGGATGGGAAAAATTGAGAAATGTTTGCATCGTTCACCTTTAGAAGAAGCTTTTAACTTCTAAGCTGTTTTTTGAAAGTCAAAAATTTTAATCGGATGTACTCAATCTTTTAGCTGACAACATATTGTTTTTAACTCACATCCTCTATTTTTTAAACACAGTGAACCAACAACGTGTCTTCCTTTACTGCAAAAATACTTCTGACAGTAGATTACATGGGAGTGGAAAGGAACTCCTCAAGAACTTCAATTAGTGAAATGAAGACCGTATGGTCTGTCTCAAAACTTTCCTGTTATCTCAAAGCTTAAGTAAAGAACATATATTTTATGTAAGGAAATGAAAGTACATTACCATGTGCATCTCATTTAAATATCTACTCAGTCTATTGCCTCTTAATTTTTAAACTAAAATATGACTGGCTGGCCCCCAATCGAATTACCATATTCACTTCACTCCTCATGATGCTCAATAGAATCCACTGCCGACCACTACAACGAGGAAATATTGCCCAGAGTTTCATATTTTACATAACGAAATTTTTTTTCTCTGAAAATAGTTGTAGATGCCAAGTAATCCAAAATGTTATTGCCACAAAACATCTTTTAAAGGCAGGAAGTAGCAGTGCAGCAACGGTGGAACAAACACAGTTTTAGCTTTTTTTTTCTTCTTCAATCATCCCTTTTTCAACTTTATATCGAATCGGCTGCTGAACACATATTTCTTAAACTCGCCCCGTCATTTTAGTCTTGATCTACAACCCCACCCTCCCGTTTATCTCACTTAATTACCTCTCTGGGGGAAATTTGGAAACAAGTTATATGCCTCTAGCTGATTTAATAACAGAAATGTAATAAGGAACAGTCATTGCCAATGGGGCAGTTGGGGCAGTTGGGGCAATCTAGAATTTAAAGGATTATAGTGATACAACAATGTAAAGAACGTTATGTCAATTGCTGACATGCAACACTGGATAAGAGTTCCATTTACTCTCTGATCTTGAAAAGTAAATTCCAGTCAAGCTGACAGCATTCTACAAGATGCTGTTCAATTGTGTATAAGTTGAAGAGATATTCTTTATATACAAGAACACATTTACAGAGAGGCAAATGAAAATGACAGGAGAGAATATTGAAAACCATCTAACCTTATTTTTCAACCAACAAGCAGGTATATCTAATTCTATTAGTTTTTACTACAATAAATTGATGTTTTACTAACATATTTAACCCATATTTCAGCACATATTGAAGCAAGCATTTTAACATGTACTTTAGGACATATTCTTAACATACCTTTTCTTTTAAGCACATAATTTTACGGCATATTTTTCTTGGTTTAACTATTACTCCTCACAAAATACACTTGTAATATACTTGTATGTATAAACAATTGCATAATACATTAGAGCCTTGTACTCAACACAAGCCTATGATTTCAACTGAGTTTGTAACTTAAATCAGCAACTCTTCCTGCTGCTTTGAGAGCACTAGAAACATTTAACCCAAACCTATGTACATTCTGGTTTCCTTTCTCTGGTTATATTTGGGGACAAATGTTTCACTTTAACAGGAGACAATATAGAGAATATCAAATGATTCAGATTGGTGTAGTTTTAACCTGTATCAATTATTAGTTTACCAATTAATTTATTGGTCGCCTGCTTCCAAGATCAGTAAATGTCAAATACATTTTAAACGTTAATATCAAGTTGATGAATACAAACCGAGCTCACGAAATTATTGGTTTGAAATTTTGAAACCAAGTTCACAGTAAGAAATGTTAATAATTTATATAGCTGACTCCAAAACGTAAAAACGGTCCTCTTATTACTTCAGGGCAAAAACGAAAGCTAAACTTTATTGAGCATTTAAGCAAGAAAATGAAAACAAAACCTTGGTTTTCAAGTGATTCCGTAACTAGAGGAAAACAAAGGAGCACTTTTCTTGCCCACCTGTTATCACTCTGCAAATTATGTACTGAGTGACCCTTAAGATACGTTTCCCTTTGTGAAATATTATTTGACGATATTCACCATACAAATGAAGTACAGCCCAGATTGGGCTCAAGGAAGCACTCTTCTTTTTCTTTTTCTTCTTTAGGTGCCACTCCGTATTATACCAGGCGATCATGGACTTCCATTGCTCTTCCTCGTGGCAGCTGTGAATAACTTTGCAGCTCCTGTCAAGCTGCAACCAATCTCTAAGCTTGCCAAGGTATTTTCTTCTGTCTCCCTGTTTCTCAGAAAACTTTAATAATGCTTCTTTGATTCCTTGAACTAGATCTTTCTCTTTTCTTATTAATCTCAACATTTTATCTTTGCCTTTCCTAACAGTTCAACGTATTTTCTGGATTCCCCCTTAGCATCGAAACTCAAAACTATCAATTTCCTTTCTTCTCCTTTCCTTATGTTTTTCATGGGAGCATTCACATCCTTTAGAATGTCAAACCTTCTTTATATATGACAAGAGGGATTTTGAAAATCCATAACGTACAAAACTAAATTGTTTAGACATTAGTATTATCAATTATTATCCAACGGAAAGTGTATTGACAGATTATTTATAACAACGGTTCCACTTTTGTGTTACTTGTTTCTAGATTTTGTGGGCTTTATGGATTTGAATGATATCAAACGTTTCAAAACTATTTCAAAATTCTACTTTGAAGTTAAAAGGAGCAACGCAGAAGAAAATGAAGGCTGATCAAATTTGTATAAAATACATCAACACAACTATGGCTACTATGCTTCTCAAGGTGACTCGATTAGCACTCATATTTTTTATGTCTTCGTTTGCAATGTCTAATTGCTGCAGATAGTTTTTTTGTTCGATCTATGTACCACTTTCGTAGATAGTGGGCTGCGCCAATTGCGTTTTAATGTTTTAGTGTTAATAGTGTTTTCATTCGGAGGGCAATAGCTATATCTGGCAAAGACCATGTGAATGAAGTTAAACAATAATTCAGCCAATAAATGGTATCTTAGTTCTCACTGATATAATTTACATGGGATATGTTGCAGGTTGTACTCTACAGTTTTGTGTCAACGCTGCCCATAGGTTGGACCAGTGCTTTAGGGTGACTGTATTTCTGGGCAGTAAATATTGATGCAAAATGCGAGTACATGCAGATGGTAACTTGAATGGTTACTGTTAATAATATCATACGCTCTGAGCAAAGAGTGCTCATTCTTCAGAACGTATGATATTAATGTCAAAGAACTAATGTCAGTTGATACTAGCCGTTAGACGTCCAGTTCTGTGGGTCCAGGGGAATAGGAATCGACCAATCATCATATCATCATCATGTGGATCTTGGCCTGCTTTCCATGATACGTTTCTTCCATATGTGAAGCTGTGGTATTGTTGTTTATTTCACATATTGAACAGAAGGCTAAATGAGAATGAGATACTAAGAAATAATACTTAGGTGCTAATATTTAGTTTTTGTATGATGTTGAGGAGAAGGTATGTTTCTGGAGGAAAAAGAGAAGTAAAAATTGAGAAGAATCGCGTTATTCCTAATAGGTCTGACATTCAGTTACATTTTTAAAAGTTCTACTGAGTTATAAAGGACAAATATTAAGGATGATCAGACTTGGTTGAAGGATTGTTGTTGAAAAATTAAAAATTTTTCAACATTTTTTTTACATAAGTATCAAGAATTTGAAGGAGTTGGAGAGAACAAGGGTTGATTATCTTCTGGTCTTCTTAAAAGACCTGACTAATTTAGAATTGGTGAAGACTTTGACTTATTTGTGAGAAAATCCTGTTTGTGTTTTGAAGCTGTTGAATTAAATGGTGCTGGTTTGAATTCACTTTTAGGACGAAACCAGACATTAAAGGAGAAAAATAAGCATTTTAATAAAAGGATCCCACAATTTGGAGAATCTATTGATTCATATGCTGTTGCATTACGTGAATTTAGACCATAGTGTGGATTTAAAAGAGACGAATACACAAAGCAATTGATGGGCCAATTTAGTGTTTGGATAAAGGACAAACCTACACAAAACAAGCCATTGCAAGAGCCTCCAGAAACGCTAGGATGATGCTATTACGTTAGCAAGGAGGTTCGAGGCTGGAAACGTGACAGTCTAATTTTATCTTTAAAGGACAATTAAAGGCAAAATGAGCAAACACAGGTAAGTGATGTCTCTACTGCTGTTTCAGGAGTGTTTTAAATGTGATGGTTGTAGTCATGTTACAAATCAGTGCCCCGCCCCGTCTAATATAATTACCACAAGGCCAAGAAACGAAAGATCTAGCATTTGCTTTATATGTAATAAAGAGGGCCATATAGCAAGAAATCGTCATGTATCACAATCCACCCACCCACAACAGTTGTCCCAAAAGTGTTAGACAACAACCTACATGCTAGAGCTGTAGTATCGTTGGACACACTGTGAAGTACTGCCCTTCAAATAATGTTGCTAATGCTGAAAAGTAGCACTGACAGTCAAACTGATTGTTGACTTTCATGATATTCAAGAGACAACGCAAAATATTTTTTTCTGGTAAATGTTTCAACAGAAAAACTCCTCTCAGCAAATGGCCCCAATCTTCAAACTCCACGTAAACTAGACGTATAAGCAAACATGAAAAATATATTTGACACAAACAAACTGTAGTTGCAACTGGTATAATAAGAAAAATAACAACCTGAATGATCACAGAGAGAAGCGAAATCAGCTTTGGTTCGGTCTATTTACATCCTGAAGCACGAATTGGTATTCCAAAATCTCCTTTTGAGAATAAATTCTTTAGTGGGTTTCTTTTGAAGTGAGCATGTAAATTGATCCCCAAAATTTTTGACGTAGGATAATATAGTGACTGAGTAAAAAATGAAATTAATCTTCGGAAGTATTCAGTGACGAAAGAAATAAAACTATTTGTATCTCATCGGTGAAAAGCTCGTTGCGGTTATATTTTGTCGGTAATATTTTTTTACTTAAAAACTTCCTCGAACAGAAGAAATTTCGTCATTTTCACCCAAAAAATTCATTTGAGGGATTTTGAAATTTCAGATTCTTCAAAAAAAAAAAAAAAAAGCAAGAAAAAAGGAAAGCAGATACAGTTTTTACATTTATTCATTTTTATTTTTCTCCACACCAATGTTTAGGCCACTGCCAACATCAATATCTCTAATATTCTTTGTTTTTTTCGTCGTTTTGAACTTCCTCGTTTTCGATTTCTTCAGGCATTTTGATTTCCTCGGTTTCTAAAAATACACCATGTGTATTCTCGACGTGCTTTTAAACGTCATTGATATAGTTCGACTTGCTATCGTAATTATGTAGTTTTGTAAATTTTTTTGTCCTTGCTGACACACCATCAGAAGAAAATTTCAAAAGTACATGATTACAATTTTACCAGCAGGAATTGTTGAAGGTCTGTACTGGGCAGGAAACCTTTCCGAATACCTTACAGGCTCAGTGAGGAGCAAGAAGTGAACATGGCAAGATATTTCCCGCGCTACATGACCTGTGGTTTTCGAGACCGTAAAGGAAGTATTCCGTATTTTAAATGCACAGCGGCAGGAATCACTTTCTTTACATAACGTTTTTTTGATAACAACTTCGATGCCTTCGTTGGTAACAGCATTTCATGTGTTGAAGAGGTTACGCTGTGTAAACATTGTCATTATTATTACAGTGTGGGTTTTTTGTTTTCATTCATTATTTGCATACACAAGGGCAGGATGCCAGGCTATAAATTACCAGGAGACTAGAATTTGATTATCTTTATGTATCAGATTTGTTCTTAATAACTGGCCTAAATTCTTTCGAAAAACAGGAGCAATGGCACAAAGTGACATCACAGGTTATTAATTTCTGTGAAAGCTAGAGAAGATACAAAAACTGGCGACATAACTTCAAAATAGGAAAAGTTGCAAATTTTTGTTTTTCGTATGTGATCAGTACTATATTTGCAGATAAAGTTCCGAAACAAAACGTTGATTAGAGAGCTACTTATTTATTTCGCTGGCAGAAGGAAAGTAGCAAAATTTTAAGCAATAATAAACCTATTTGTATTTATGTACTTTCTGTTGTTTTCTGCAAACAAAGGAAAAGGACTATTAAATTTTCAAAATCCCTTAGGCTTGTACAAAGTTGATGACACCAAGTCCCATTCGTACTTTTTCAGGGAGGCATAGAATAAAGTATTTCAAATCTCGGTGTAGGGGCCCCGCCATATCTTGTAATTGATATTTCTCGGTCAAACTGAAATCCACTTTACAAACGTTTGACAGAATAAACATTGTACTAACTCTTAAAATCTAGGTAAGAGTTTTCCTCTGAATCCGAATAATTTTTTGGATTCAGAAGATAGAATTTAAATGTTTATCTGTTTCTGCTAATACAGATCAGATACTTTACTCTGAAAACCAGCACAAAGAGCGCAAACTACTGCATATTACAAGAAAATGAATTAAAGCATAAAATTGGTTTTGTGTCATTATTAGTTACGTTCTGTAAAGCAAGAAGGCAGCCACTTGCAAGTAATCTCAGTTGATTGTATTTCTGTGGGTAACACTCAAAATAAAGCATTAATCCCGTGAGAAATAAAAACTCGACTTGCAGAACAGACAAAAATCATTGGAATTCAGGCATGACCTATTAATTTGTCTGCATTTTTCTACAAACATGTTGTGTGGTCGTTTTCAAAGGGTTTAGCGCCAAAATCTTATTAGTTGTAATAGCCAAAGTAAGTGCAGAAAAAAGTTGTCTGTTTATTGTTTTTAGACATTTAAAGAAGGTTTCTTGCACAAATACGCAATGGATAAAGAGAAAGCTGTTGTAACAATATTTTTTGAATTTTCACCCAAAATTAATACTTTTGTTGGGGAGTCTAATTGTTGCCTACTGTCTGTGTACACTTATTTTTTAAAAAAAGAAGTGATAAATTTTATCGAGGCTAGATTTTACAATTTCTCCCCGGTTATCAGAGTAAGATTTTTTAATCTTTTCTTGCCATTGCACTTCCTCGGAGAATGTTGTTCTTTGATCATTGCAGGGAGGAGAGACAAGTTGTATTTAAAATCACAATCTATACAATCCTTTGTGTGTATGTATGTATGTATGTATGTATGTATGTATGTATGTATGTATGTATGTATGTATGTATGTATGTATGTATGTATGTATGTTTGATATACAAATTAAAATTAAGAAACTATGAAGTTCTAAAAAGTTGTGGAAAAGGTGTGTTAGGAGGCACGTCGTTATGGAGAAAAATCAGAAGGTACTCCTTTGGAGACGAAGGTATCTGCTTGCTTGCCTGCTTGCTTGCTTGGTTTCTTTACTTTTACTCAACCTTCTGTTCTCAAAAATGAAAAGGAGGCTAGCTTTAGTTTCTTAATGTGTTTATATATTTAGTCCAAAAACAGGTTGATATTGTTTTAAGTTGTTACANGAAAAATCTGAAGGTACTCCCTTGGAGACAAAGGTATCTGCTGGCTTGCCTGCTTGCTTGCCTACTGGCTTGCTTGGTTTCTTTACTTTTACTCAACCGTCTGTTCTCAAAAATGAAAAGGAAGCTAGCTTTAGTTTCTTAACGTGTTTATATATTTAGTCCAAAAACAGGTTGATATTGTTTTAAGTTGTTACAAAGAGCACTTTATAAGCAATGATGGACGTTCCAAGCGTTTTGGGGAAACCAGCATACAACACTAAGAAAAAGATACCTCAGACGAAAAAACTGTCTGCAAGCTGACTATTGTATAATCTGATGTTTTATGGTACCTTTGTAATTCAACGTTTAGGTCTTTCATGTCCAATATGGATTACACTGACCAGTCCTTCAAAGCTTTTTGTAAAGGTCAAAGATTTTCTGACAGTTATAATCATTCCAAATTTTTCCGAAATAGTATAGTGGTTTTGCCCCCAATGGTAATGTGTAACATTTGCCCTCTAATGAAATAGGTAGCTGTTATGCTACACAATGATTTAATGTTTACTATGGGCGCCAGTTTACGATTTTTTCTTTAAAAACGACGTAGTGTATGTGTTGCATCATTTGACCTCATTTCAAACCATTACCTCCAGCTACCATGAAATCGAGGGAATGACTTGCAAATAGCTCGGTGTTTAAAGCGGCCATCTTGTCGCATGTGGTTCCCGAAACCCGACTCAGTAACAAAGAATGTTGATTTCTTTCAGGGTTTATTTGGAGGAGGGAGAGTGGTACTCTTTGAGGTAGTAGAATTTTAGTGTTATTTTCGATGGAGTGCTTTTCTTGCTTTATTAAATTTCATATTTTTGTTCCTGGTATACTCATATAGAAGGTAAGCTACACTCGACTATTACAACTGGTATTGCCCAAATTCTTGATTTTTGTCGTTTTGAATACTGCATTTTGTGGAGAAGAATAATCACTGTAATTGAGGTATACTTGTATCTCACTTTGTGTTTAGTTTGTAGTTTTTAACACGTAAACAACAGAAGCCTTTGGTTTCTTTGTCAAAGAACAATATTTTTCCGTGTTTTTTGCGTTATAAGTAAAATTACTTTAAAAAGTAAGGATAAGTTACACTTTTTGAGCTCGTGATGCAGTGAAACACATAACATCGGTTTCATAAGTTGAAAACAAAACGTTACCTGGCTATTTACTTTCCACCATAGCAGACATGCTATTGTTCTAAAACAATCTTGTCCTTAAAAAAGTAATACAAAATAGCTTCCATTCGTAAATCTTTAATTAGATATGGACCTTAAAGGTTTAATCAAATTATATTTTTCTCATTGCAGGTCTGAATTTATATTACTATGGATTGTAAATAAAGAAATCACCCTAACAGATTGTGTTTTCCAAAAACTTGTTTAAAATAGGTCTGGAGAAAGCATCGGACTGGAGAAAAAAGAAAATCGAGAGTATACCATGTGGTGTTTTTTTGTGTAAAGGGAAGGGAGAGTTCTGTTCACTGACTGCTATGTCTTCATAGAAAATGTAAAAAGCGTAAATCCCTAGACCTATCACCGTGTCCAATACCCCATCTACAATAAAACAATCCCTCAAGGCTTCGCTCTTCCCGTCTCTGAGCCTGCTCTCACCAAGGAGTATAGTCTATAAAATGCAAAAGAACGACATCAACCCATACCATTGTGTTATCCCGAACCAAGCCACCAAACATGAGATCTGACCTTTCGAAGGGGTCTGCTCAGCTACTGGCTTCCCATCTTTGAGAGAAAGTTACCTGGCACAAGTGATACCGTTATTTTAGTATCTGGAGAGTGAGAGAAGAGAAAGTGCATAAAATTCTGAAGGTTTGTTAAGTGTTTTCACAGTTCTTCTGCAACAACACTATTAACCTGATCAAATTGGAGGTTCTGAAGTATAATTTCATAAAATAGCTGTCCCTTCTAACAGAATCCTCAAGACTGCTTCTGTGTACAATGCAAATATATTGTCATCGATTCTTATTTGACAATCAGCTGAAATGAAGGAACCCAACAACAGGATTGGTCATCTATTGACTGTTCTCAATTTTCAGAAACACAAATGGCTTGTTTGTGAAGATCTAAGAGTTTCTTGAATCTCTTTAGAACTTTTAAGGCAGGTACACAAAGTACCTTTGCTTTATGTGGTTATGGAACAGCCAGGCTGACGACCAGAAATATGTCAGACAAGAGTAGTCACCAATAAAAGGATTTTTAAAACTCCAAGACAACACACGTAAATTCTCTTCAACGTTCAGGATGAATTGAGCAAGACATTGTTTTCGACGCTGCACACCAAACTTGGTCTAGTAAAGAACTTCGCTAAGGACCTGGGCAGAGAAGGTAGAGGATTTTCTTTCCTTTATCAAAAATGGCGCTGAAGAGGGATGTGGTATCAGCTCACCACCATTGGAGGTTTTTAAAGAGACCATCCACTAATAGCTCCTTTTACGTGCTGTACTCTTCTTGGTATGTATTATGGGATTTAGTAAGCCTTCTGTTAAAAAATCCAACAAAAATTTACATTTTGGAATATGTAGGGACACAATTCTCCATTTCACAAATTCATGGTCACGCATTGTTACTTGCTAAAATATTCAGAGATACCTACAGTGGCACAATGTCTGCTGGCACGAATATGGGGAAATTCAAAATTTGCTGTAATCTGCCATGCCTTTACACTATCTTCAGATAGCACCTTCTCTTACTTGAAAGGAGTCAATGTGTCTTAAAAACAAAAAACAAATAATTGTAATTTGTGTAAATTCGAAATTTTGATCAAGGACAAATGTCGGCTAGAGAATAAGATGAAATCAGAATTATTGATTTTTTTCTTACTTCTTGCTTTTTAAGATATTTTGTTCGTTCTGTGTTAGAATAAGGTTTATGGTTTAAACATCTGATGTGTTTAAATATATCATAATAATGTTTAAATATCAGTAAGACACTTATGAAGAAAGCAGTTAAAATGGACTCTTTTTTTCTTTTCCTGAATTGCATACAATAATTATTATGTTACAAGTTGCTTTCTTATTCATAAGGAATTTTACATTTAGTCTCATTTATACGTATTAGCTACAAACAGCTTATAAAATCATATTTAATGACTACTACTCTTAAGAAAATGGTTAGCAACTATGTGATAGTTGACAGCTTTAATATAGTCTACAAAAACTGGTATTTAAGTCCATAAAAGTGGTTGATTGTTATTGTGGTATATTTCTTCAGTCTATAATTCCATGAAAGGAAACCTCTTTCCCTTAATCGTTAAATAACAACAATTTTCTACACAAAATTCAGGAGCATCCCTGTAACAAAACTTGTGTGTTCATAACCACAAACGAAAACTATTGAAGCAACTCAAACAGTTATTTCACCTTTGAGTAAATTCACACACACATCATTTCTTTAACGTAAAAATAAGGCCAGATTACCCTGTGGTAAAAGACATGTCATCAAAAAAGGTGGGCAAGACGTGACCTATGGATAGTTGGACAAATGCTCTGTTCTCCTCAACTTATGAAAAGCTTTAATTGCTTTGAATATTTAAGCCGCATATCACGAACATAGTTAATTGGGACCCTCCTTTTTATCTCTTTTTCGTTAATAAGATCAGGTCATGATCTCGGCCTAAACTTCAGTTTCTTTTCTTTCTCGTTTAATTGGGGAAGAAATTTGCTTAACGTTGTAAGATCTTTTGCTAGCAATGCTGGAATCTTGTCACAAGACGAAGTGAGAATTTTTCTAGTAAGCACTGTATGAGTTAAAGCGACATCACTATTATTCTGATTTTGTTGATAATTTTACCTACTTTATACAATTTAATCTCTGTCATTCCTTGAGATTTAATTCAAATCTGAATGGGTTTGTAGTGCTAGATCATTGTTACCAAAATGTAAATGAACTTCAATAGAAGAGTTATTCTTCATTTCTGTCATTTTTTTTGAACAAGAAATTATAGATTTCTTTTAAAACAATCTGCAGGATTGTGAACAGGGAAAGATTAAAAAGGTACAAAGGTGCTACTCTTTCATATCAAATTGAGGTAACTCAAATATTACATTAGAACCTCCTCGACAGTTCTCTTGTTCACAGTATTTGAGATAACTTTCGCCAAGGCAATGAAGGCCAGATTCTCCTTTCATTTTGTGAAACAGATTTAAAACATTCCATGTTTTATACCATTAAGCTATGTTGTATGTTGTTTATAGGTGAACTCACTCTTATTTTGTACATTATTAATTTACTGACTAACCAGAGGGCTGTCTGTCACATCACTGCTTTCTAATGTAAGTTTTAAGGTAGTGTGTAATTTAGTTATCAACCACAGCGGCAGATTATCCACAATGCTTGCTGTTTGAATGAAAAAAGGAAATAAACAAATAAATACGAAATAATTAAAAAAGAAAGAAAAAGAAAGAAAGAACAAAAAGAAAGGAAAAGAAAGAAAGAAAGAACAGGAAGAAAAGATCAAAAAAGAAATTAAAAAAGGAGAATGAGGGAGGCAATTAACTCTACTAGCATCACCAGTCCAAAACAGTGGCCTTGGATCTCAACCATTAACCATAGTCGCTAGACAACGTGGGAGGCAATAACCTCGTGCAGTGATTATTAATACAATTATAACTTTTAAACCAACGTCATTCAATTTTTGGAAGCCAAATTCACCTTTTTTATCCAGATGTGTTCTGATTAATGTTGGAAACGTCAATGTTTATTACCTTTGACTAGAAATATTAACACGTTGCAGTAGTTGCTAAACTCTAGTTTTGGTGATGAAAGATTATTTGGTGCTTAGTTTTGCTATAACTGTAACAATTAATTTTATCTGATCGGTTGTAAGGAAATAAATTCTACAACAACCTGCTGTTACTGTCAATCCAATAAAACATGTATAAGTACTTAAGATTTGAAACAATATCAACGGAAATCAAGACTTTTACAGCAAAGATATAAATCATAAGCAGGAATGAAGTTCCAATTATTTGGTCTTAGTGGTATTCAATTGAATTATACTCTGAATGTGGAAAATTAGATCATTTGAAATTGACTGCTCGGTTACGCTACGATGTTCTCAAAGCTTGTCTTTTCTTTTGAAGTTTATGTAAGATTATGTATCAACAAGGGATTTCAAAGATATAATCTCATTTATCTTTGACTAATAGTTTGTTTTTCAATGTTTTTTGGCAACCAATCAAGCACATATTTCATGTTGTATTTCCATGTATGGCTTTAACAAATTCTCCTTTTGTGATCCATTACCTGTTTACTAGTTTCTGCTTTGTACAGGCACGCAGTTTTCAGGTGATACGTTTTCTCGAGACAGTGCAGGCTGTATTTTTTAACGACAATCAGGAGCTTGATGAACCTATTTACTACAGCGATAACTATTCGGACACTAAAAACTTACATTTCAGGTCCCTCTTTTGATAAATGAAATTTTTTTACAAAATATTCGAGTTTAGTCTTCTAGACCTGGTTAACATTCCTGGCCTCCAGTCGATAGTCTGCACCTTTTGCCACTTTTGCAACGTCTTTTTCAATGGCGACTTGTATAGCCCCAGGCAAACGCAATTAATTTCAACGTCCCTTATCTTAAACAGTGCCTTCACAACATACTCTCTCTTCATTAAAAAAAGCAAAACATTGATCTAAATCCCTTATTCTGAGGGTCCTTGATTGAAGAAAAGTCACAAGAAATAGCTCTCTAATGGATTCAGGCTGCTAACTTCTAAATAGTTTCTTCAGGTTTCCTCTGCATATCACTCCGCAATTTCAACCTTCACCGTACGTTTAAACACTTTGGGTTGAAGTTTTTATTCATAAAATTGACAATCCTATCCCGTGTTAGCTTGTTAATATCTTTAGTTTGTGTCTGTTAAGTTGCCGGGCCAGCTATTAGCTTGTATATGATAAAGGACTGATGGTTCAAAATGCGTAAGCTTGTTAGTCTTTGAGTTGAAAAGGTGCTTTAACAAAAGTACAATTTTGTTGGAGCACATTGTACAATGGAAACTATTTTTTAAAGATGGCATTTTTACATCTTTTTCATCTGGAGCTCAATGTTACTGTTCTTTTTTTTAGCTCTTGTTGTTATTGTTTTTGGTCTTGTTCCTCGTCTTTTTTCTTCTGTGGTATTTATCTTTTTATTGTTGCCATTCTTTAGCATCCCATTGCTCCTTTTCTTATTCATATTACTCTTTAGACAAAATTGTAAAGATTGTCGTTGTTTAATTACAAAAATATAAACTTTGAAGACAAGAAACGTAGCAAATCTGAATTGTGTATCTGTTGATTAAGATTAGAATATATAATATTTACCCGAGTAATCCGCATTTAGCACAGAAGATTTTTTATTCTCCCTTTCTCGTTCCTAAAAATTATTCGTGCATGAACAAAATGAAGATTCAAACCAAATGTGTCCTTCTTTCCTTTGAAATTCTAAACTATTGCAAAGTTTTGCATGTATAGGAGTAACGCACTGGTTTTGAAAGAATGGGAGACGAAAAAAAAAGTAATGGCTCTATAGCTTAATACAGAGCAACTTCTATCTTGATAGATACTTATAACTGGCCGTTATTAATGGATATGACTAGTTAATATATTTTAGGAATTGCAGTCATCGAAACAAGTATATTAGTAGCTTCGTTGCTAGGTGGGGAAAAAAAAAAGAGTTACCACTAGGAATCTACGACCCTCCTTCTAATATTGTCCCATTGGTGTCAGTTTGATATCAGCAGGAAGGTACTTGTCCTGCTGGCTGGCTCGCAGGCTCTAACTCTTCTCCCACTTGCTTGAACCCCAAAAGTTAGGAATGCATCACTGGATAATGCACGTTATTAATAGCTCTTTAATTATTTTCACCAAGCTTGATTCGTGCCAATTTTCATGGCCGTAGCTCGAAAAGAACAGTCCGTGCGCCCAGAAGTACCGTTGAATAAACACCTACGATCTGGTACAGGATAAAGCATAGACTTTTTGCGGGAAACTGCGCCTCCTGCCAGCAAGACAAATGACAACCATTAAATTTTTATAATTATGTAGCAAAAACAGCTTAGCAAAAGCTTATGTTTTTTAATAGAAAGCAGGGTGGAAAGGAAATTAACAGATAATCAGTAACTGCAAATTTGATGATGAAAGTAATATCTCAATAAAAAGATATTCTCTGCACTTTGAATTTCCTTCTACCATACTAAAGGCCCAGGGACAAATCTAACTCTCTTATGACAGAAGCTTGACGTTTCTGATTTTTAGGTATGCTCATTAATTAGTGAGAATTTTACCCAATACCCTAATACGATTGCTATATTCCCACGGCTATAAAGTATAGTGCCAACGCCATATTCTTCATAAATGAATAATTTTACGGGAGAGTACTTTGGCCAGCTGTGTGGTTTCTGTTCATCTTTTAAAAACGCTTAAACCTTAGGCTTAATTTGATCCTTTAAGGAATTACTCCTATAATCCTATTTTGTGGTTAAAGGAAGATACATTTTGAACTCAGTATCTTTACAATATATCTTATTTGATTTAAGTCTCTTTGAGCATCCCACTACTTTTGATTGAATGAAAAGCAAGAAAGGGATATTTGACCACCGACACTTAAATATTGTGAATATCAAGCAATCCAACAACCTTGTCATCGATTTACCAACAAAAAGACTTATCAACCCATCAAGAGTTATCTTTTTATAAATGCAGTATAATATGCAAAGAAATTCATAGAAGAAGT
The DNA here is from genome assembly GCA_003991215.1 of Morbakka virulenta. Lineage (NCBI taxonomy): Eukaryota > Metazoa > Cnidaria > Cubozoa > Carybdeida > Carukiidae > Morbakka > Morbakka virulenta. The sequence continues at coordinate 727,166 of RDPX01000319.1, forward strand.
TCAAGCTTAGTGATTTCTCTACTGCATCTCTTCATCTTTTATCATTGAGATGGAAACTAATTGTTAGTTATGGAATATTCCCATGAGAATTGTGAATTGAAATTCTTGAATATTTGGAAAGATGAAAGGGAAATTTGTTTCCTAAATTTTAAGAAATGGTTAGCCTGGACAATAATACAGAGTGAAACAATCTAGAGGTCTACATCACAAAAAAATAGATTCCAGAATACACTAGTGCAAAGATTTTCTTTTAGTAAGCAAATAACATTGTGATGACTATAGTGATAAAAAGACGGGTACACGAGAGAAATACAAAAGCATGCGAAAAAACGTTATTATTACGGTTTTCATTATGGTGGATTAATTTTGTTTTGTTTTACTGCTAAACGTCTGACCAAGTATAGTAATAGCTTTGTGCACAAAATAATTATTAATAACCTCGTTTATTTTTGAGTATCAAGTCAACTTAAACATATGCCTTACTCGCCTTTCTTCCTGACGACACATTTTCCAATTATTTGTCCCTGGAGAAAATATTTTATTAATTAGCATTAGCAGATGCGTTTTGTTTTGCACAAAGAAAGAAATTGGCAATTTTAATTCCCACTTAACTAAAATATGATCGGGAAACCAGACCAATATGCTTACCCACGAACAGAGACATGCCTTCGATTGGTTGGATATCCTAGCACGACTTGGCTTTTAACCTTGTAATGACTCTATTTAGTAACTTATTTCATTCAATGCGTGAACAGCAAATGTTCATAAAAGTACTGTATCCTTCTAAAACCAATAATATAAAGCTGGGCAGCCTAAAATTTTGAAAAGCAGATTATCTCAAGTTGCAATTCTAAAAAGAATAGATTGTGTAGTAGCAATTTAAGCACACAATTCCTCCAGTGGGTTGGTTAAACTAGTGAATTTATAAACAAATTCAAAAAAATTGATAATATTTTTCTGGCAGAATCTGAAACCTAAGGTAAACACTTTTGAGGATAATGTACTTCTTTCTTCCTATAAGTGACTGAAATACAGCACAATGTCTGAAGTGTAAGTTCGATGTGCACATAAGGTCATTGAAGGTCATTGAAGGTAAGGAGAAAACTTTGTCAATGAGCATAGGAAGTGAAAAGAACTACCATTTGACTTTCAATTGAGATGCATGATAGATGCACCCTTACAAACAATGTAATACTGTTTTGATCACAATGTAAATCTGTAGGAAAATGTAATATGGAGTGGAGTGGAGTGACACTTTGTTCTCAGTCATATTTGTCACAGCTTCAAAAAAGGTCCAAACAAGAACTTTAGAAGGGGTGCAGAACTAAGCTTGCGCTTTTACTGATGGGAAAAAAATTCCAGTTGATACAAAATTGCTGTAAAGGAAAAATAAGTAAAGGGGCTTTGTGGACATGAAATACGAAATCCTCTTCCTGATTAAATTATTAAGAGGAAACTGGAAAAAATTATAATATTAAGTAGGAAGAAGCATTGAAAAAGAGAAAAGATAAATATGAAAAGAAAATCCTACCTAAAGGATAGACATTTCAGTCAGCTCAAGACGGAAATCAGGACTTAAGAAGTGTTTGTCAGAGAATCGAGAAATTGTCACAATTTAGTATAGAACCCTGAGATAAATCTTTTAAAATGTAAAAGTAAGATCCAAAGTTGATTGACTAAAGAGAATCTAGGCATCCAGCGGCTTTTACAACGCGGAATTTGTACTCAAATTCTGAAGTACTGTCACTTTGGTAGTCAATGTAGAGCTGAGATATTTACATTAATTAAGGAAAATAAGTAAGTTTCTTACAGGAAGGGCGCAGGATGTTAAGGGGGCGTAGTGCAAGAGAAGAAAGAGAACGCTGAGATGTTACCCCAAGCAGGAATAAAATCTGTGTAAAATAGCTCAAAAGATTAATGTAGTCATTGCCTTCCTCTAAGTTATCAAATGTTGAAGTATCAGGGCTGTCAGAGTAGCAGTAGCATGTTAATTGCTGGCAAGGTGGCGAAAGTAAGATTGATGAAAGAAAAAGATTGTTTTTGCATATATATATATATATATGATAAAATCGTATATGATAAAAATGACAGCTGAGGTGTTTCATTTAACTTGTCCCCATTAGAAAGATTTCAAATAAGAGTATGGCCACAGATAAATGCTTTTTTAATAATACTGTTTATCTTAATTAGGTAATCGCTGAAATTTATCTCAATTTTGGAACAGCGTCACTGTGTTTCTTGATTTACAAATTTTTTTTACTGGTTTTGGGCTTCAAATCCTTTTCTTATATGTTTTTATTAACAATATTAAAAATATAATTAATATTAATATATTGTTTAAAGGGGAAGTTTTAATTTTTTGCATTTTATTCATTTTGTTCATTATTTAGTCTTTTGGTATAGAAGGTTGTGTTCTCGAAATATTGTTCTTAAAAGATTTCAAAGTCTAAATTTATATCTTTTATTGATCTGGACGAAAAATGTTTTAAGAAAGGTAACGGCAAGGTGCTTTTACCTGTTTGATGTAACGTGTTGTCTAAAGAAAGATAGGTTATGACTATCTCAACTCATATCTTTCATAGATGTAAGAGCTGTACATGTCATGAGTCGTAAGCTTCGAGAGATACTTCTCCCATCACCAAGGCCTGATAATGGGAGAAGTATCTCTCAAAAGGTAGCTCAAAAAAGGCTTACGACTCATGACATGATAAAGCTGTTACATGTATGGCTTCCTCTTAGTCCATAAAGTTCGGTATTTTCAAGATCATATCTTTCAGTTCTTGTTGCAGGGAGTACCAAAACAACGTTTCGACGGACATGATTTTCCTAAAGCCTTTTTGTGTTGTTATGGTGTTGGAATAAGTTGGAATATCAGTAATAAGGAGATGGACAATAAATGACTTATAACATAAATATGGTTCCTCAGACGAATACTGGAGAAGAGACAGATATTCAAGCAACAAAGAAGTAACAGGAACATGCAATGTTGTCATCCCCGATTAACTTTTCTTTCTAAAAGAGAGAGATGAATAATACCTCTTGGTCATGCTATGTGGAATGAAAAACTGAATAGCCGGAACTCATCTACAACGTTAAGGAAAATCTAGCTAAAAGTAGAGAAGCTCGTAATCTGCTAGGATAGATACAGCGTTTAAGAAGGAGAGCAATAAAGAATTGATAATTGCAACAAGGGTTCAAGAGTTTGAGAATATGAGAATGTTGCCGTTCCTACATTAAAAGTAAAACGCAATTAATACAAAGGAATTAGAAGCAGCAAAGTCTTTCCACTACTACTATCTCACTTTATATAAACATATATATATATATATATA
>RDPX01000319.1:741756-806890 GCA_003991215.1 Morbakka virulenta
GTCTCAGTCAACCAACTCTAAACATATGCTTTTTCATCTGGCCTCAGGAGTGGAAATTTCATTACAAATCAGCTGGTTAGTAAGTTAAGGAGGTCTTTTGTGAATGTATTCCAAGTTTTAATAGGAGAATATGAGTGTACTCTTGGCTACTCTAGTAAATGGAAGTTATATTTCTGGTATTATCTCTGCCATTATTCAGTTATCTGACTGCCTATGAATCTCTACAACTTCCCCTGATTTCCAGCCCCCGTTTCCTACTATCATCATCTTTATCGCATTTTGAATGATGTTATTTATCATGTACTCAGGTCACGTGATTGTAGTTTAAGATATGACCATTTGCAGTGATTGCTTGTTAATTACTGTTGATTTGTTTTTTTTAAAGTTAAAATTGAGTAGCTACCTGATACAGTAATAAAACAGAAAGAAACTAGACTGTTATTTTAGGATTCTGGGTTTCGAGTCCCAAAATAACAGTTTAGTTTCTTTCTGTTTCATTATTTTATTTATATAAATATATAAATAAATAAATAAATAAATAAAAAAAATAAATAAAAAATAATAAATAAATAAATAAATAAATAATAAAAAATAATAAATAAATAAATAAATAAATAATAAAAAATAATAAATAAATAAATAAATAATAAAAAAAAATAAATAAATATATATACATGATTTTCATAATCACAAAAAAGTGATTTCACAGCCCACACTATTGGATGACTGAGTTTCCCATACAGGTTTACACTTCTCTGGGTCTCTAAAAACGGCCAAACAGTACTGAATGTAAAAGGGGCTTTTTTAGAAATAACCTGCAGCTTTTACTGATTAATAAAGTTTTAAGTTTTATAATGCAATGCAGTTTTGAAAGTTGTTTTCAGCAAAAAAAGGGGGAAATTCTTACCTCCCTTGTTCGAGGTTCTTTACTCTCTCCCTCCCCTTGACAGAAATAAAAGCTTCATAAGCTGAAAATGTTCCATACTTTTAATTCTTTGCATCCGTTTCCTCAAACGTTTTTTCTCCAACATTTCTTTCTTGATTTTAAAAAGTAAACCTGTATTTCCTGTTTTCATAGCACGCAAACAACTCTCAAAAAATGTATCGGTACCAGAAAAGAAATAGAAAAAAAAGAAAAACAAAGGCAAGCAGGTTTTAACGCACTGCCGGAAACTACAAGGGATCAAAGCAATCCGCTTCATTTTATGATTGGCCATGGGAAACAAATGGAATTAAAGAATGTCCCTAGGCTTTTTGTGACTTGCTGTCCAAAGCATTTGAAGACTTTATACATATTAACTTTGTTCAAAAAGAGAAGAAGTTGATGCAGGTTAAATGTGAATTCCCTATGATGCTCCTAACTGAAACTCGGACTTTGTTTTGCATATTACTTTGCACTGTTTGATCTCTAAATGCTCACCGCATTTATGACAAAGGTGAATTTTATCTTATTTTCCTGATAATTTGTCAGCAGAGTAACTACAGCACAATACATCAACGTCTTCATGAATCAAATGACATTAAAACATACGTACACACATAAACATATATAAATATATATATATGTATATATATATTTGTGTGTGTGTATGTGTGTATGTGTGTATGTGTGTATGTATGTACGTATGTTTTAATGTCATTGGATTCATGAAGACGTTGATGTATTGTGCTGCAGTTATTCCATTGTATGTATGTATATCTACCTATCTATATCTATATATATACATATATATCTATTTATACATATATATCTATATATATATATATATTCATGTTTATGGCTGCAGTTATGCAGTTACGACATGTTCATAATCATGTACTTTCTCGGTTCTGGCGCTTCTGGTGCTGCCGAAAGCTTGTTTGGATCTTCGTCGTCTTGTGCTATCGATCTTGTCTTTTAGACGTTTTTCTCCCTTGATAACTGGAGTTGAATAATTCATTTGAATTGAAACAGTATCAGACGCTGATACTGTTTTTGCTGAATTGCGAGTATGTCAATTAGAATTTCGGAGAAACTTAAAATGGATTTATTTTTACATTGGTAAAACGCAAAGTGTATTGATTTACCATGTTAGAATATTAGATTTAATTGTGGTTTTTCTTTGGAAGCATTTATGTTTTGCCAAGGGTAATCTACATTCCATTGTAATTGTCGGTTGCTTTGTGAAACAGAAATTTCAAATGAGATACGTTTATTTATCCTGTAACATGTCCAGGCATTTTAGTAGTACACCATGGGAAATTTGAATCCTTATTCGCGGAAGGGCTGCTCGAGTTCAAGCATCGGCTTCCAGCGAAGACATCACTCACTAAAAGAAGCCTTGCAAGTTCTGGTCTATCAAAAAAGGCACGTTGATAGGAAATTACCGCTCCAAGTTAAATTTGTGGTTAACGTTGGTCATTCCCAATCTTCTTCTTCTTTGCAGGTTCCCAAAGATCAGGGGTCTGCAGCACGAATCTTCCTTCTCCACAGTAGTCTTTCCATTGTCTGTTCATCTCTCACTCCTTTCTTCTCCATGTCTCTCCTGATAGTATCTCGCCATCTCAACCTCTGCCTTCCCCTTGATCTCTTTCCCTTCACTGGCTCTGCCCATGCTTTAAAAATCCAATCCTGTTCCTCTCTTCTTCGAACGTGGCCATACCACCTCAGCCGAGCCTCACGTAACTTTTCTGCAATGGACACTACACCTGCACTAGCTCTTATTTCTTCATTTGTGCATCTCTCCATCAAAGATATGCCCATTATCCACCTCAGCATTCTCATTTCTGTGCGTACAAGCAAGTCCTCCTCATATTTTCGCAGTGCCCAAGTCTCTGCTCCATATAACAGCACAGGCCTTACCACAGTCTTGTATATCTTGACTTTCACTCTTCTTGGGATTCTTCGGTCACACACAACTCCTTTCACTTCCCTCCACTTGTTCCAGCCGCACTTCACCCTTTCCTTTACTTCTTCTTCACATCCTCCTGTATCTTTGACAGTGGACCCCAAGTACCTGAATTTTTCACTTTGCTTCAGTTCTGTCCCATGTCTATCTTTGACTTCTATCCGTTCCTCACCATTCTTTGAGCTTACCATCACTTCTGTCTTACCAGCATTCATTTTCAGTCCCCTTCTCTCCAGTGCACCCTGCCAGCGTCCTAGTCTCTCTTGCAGTGCTTCCTTGGAGTCTGCGGTGATTGTGAGGTCGTCAGCATATAGTAGCTCCCAAAGGTCATCCTGCTGGACTTCTTTGGCGAGCTCGTCCATCACTGTGATAAAAAGGAACGGACTCAGTGCCGATCCTTGATGGAGACCAACTTTGACGGGGAATGGTTCAGAAGTGGCCCCCTGCATTCTCACAGCCGTTCTTGCATCTCTGTACATTTCTTCCACCATCCTCACCATCTTTTCTGGTACTCTTTTGCGCCTGAGTGCCCAAAACACAACATCTCGAGGTACTCTATCATACGCTTTCTCAAGGTCTACAAACCCAAGGTACAGTTGCTGATTCCCCTCCAGCTTCTTTTCCTGAATTTGTCTCACAATGTAGATTGCATCTACCGTTCCTTTTCCCTTCATGAAGCCGAACTGCCTTGCATCAATTTCAACCACGTTCCTGATTCTTTCATCCACAATTCTCTCCATGATCTTCATTGCATGTTCCATTAGCTTTATTCCTCGGTAGCTCCCACACTCAAGATTGTCTCCTTTCTGCTTGTATATGGGTACAATGTAGCTGCTCCGCCAATCATCTGGGATTCTTTCTTCATTCCATATTTTTCTGCATAGGTCTGTGATCCATTTAACACCTTCATTTTCCAGTGCTTTCAGCATATCAGCCGTGACTTCTGATGGTCCACCAGCTTTGTCATTCTTCATTTTCTTCAATGCGCTCCTCACTTCTTCCTCTGAGATATCAGCCATTGGGCCTTCTACTGGGTCTGCTGCTTCTAAACCTTCACGCTCATTTTCAACATTAAGGAGTTGGTCGAAGTACTCCTTCCATCTAGTCGCTATCTCATTTGTGTCATACAGCACTTTGCCATCCTTGTCTTTGATGATGTTAACGCTTCCAACATCCTTGGATTTTCTAGCTCTCATCTTCGCAACTTTGTAGATCATGCTTTCGCCTTCTTTACTATCTAACTTTTCATACCATCCTTGGGATGCTTTCCACTTTGCTTCAGCCACACAGCGCTTAGATTCTTTGCTTGCTTTTCGATATTCTGCCTCTGCTTCAACTGTTTGCACTTTCTTCCACTCTTTGAAAGCCCTCTTTTTCTTTGCAACTGCCACTTGCACTCTCTCTTGCCACCACCATGTTTCCCTTTGCACCGATCGCCCACCTTTGCTCCTTCCACATACCTCTTCTACTGCACCCTTGACAGCTGTTTTTAAGAGATGCCATTCTTCCTCCACCTTCTCACATGTCCTTCCTGCCTTCCTTTCATGTACCACCTTTTTGAATTCCTGCTTCTTTTCCTCCAGCTTCCATGCCCTGAGCCTTGGGATCCTGAGATGTTTCTGTTGATTCTGAACTTTCCATTTCATATCAATCACGAGCAGGTGGTGTTGGGTCGCTATCGCTTCTCCATTAATCACTGTGCAGTTCTGTACCTGCAGCCTCTCTCTCTGGCGTACTATTAAATAGTCAATCTGGGTGTTCCTACCTCCGCTGCTGTAGGTGACCAGGTGCTCCTTTCTCTTCTTGAACAGTGAGTTGGCACATACAAGTTCAAAGGCCTGTACCACTTCTAGAATCTTCTCACCTTCTTCGTTTCTCTGCCCATACCCAAAACCACCATGTTCGCTTTCAAATGCCCCTCGCTCCTCTCCAATATGTCCATTTAGGTCTGCTCCAATGATGATCTTCTCCTGTGATGGGATCCTGCTGACTGCTGCCTCAAAAGACGTCCAGAAGCTTTCCTTCTGCTCAATGCTGCAGCCTACTTGGGGTGCATAAGCTGAGATGATATTCACTACATGCCTTCCCATAATAACCTTGACAACCATTAGCCTATCTGACTCTCTTCCAACCTCTATTATGTTGTTCTCAAACTGTCCACTCAAAACCACACCGACTCCATTCCTGCCATCTACTGAGCCACTGTATACCAGCTTACAGCCATCTCCCAGGTGCCTTACTCCACTTCCTTCCCATCGAACTTCCTGTACGCACAATGCACTTACTTTTCTTCTTCTCATACAGTCTGCCAGTTCCCTTCCTCTCCCCGTCATGCTACCAATATTCCACGTTCCAAATCTGATTTTTGCTTCCACTCGCTTCTTTAGCCGTGCCCGTGGACTGCACGGTACCCCATGCCTTCCCACGCCAATACTTCCCAATACTTACTGCTAAATGTCCTTTGTGTTTGGTGCTCAGCAACCCAACAAAGAGATCATTTTAATAGGCTTAGCTTGTAAGGGATGCTGACCACCCATTTAAGTAATAACTCGTGAAGACCCATACCAAAAGTATTGCTATCACGGCAGTTACAGTAATCCTACATTTTTTTAACAGTGTCACGAAGACAATTACTCTATACGATGTATTACGAGAAAGAATAGTTATTACATTGAACACAGCTACCTCTTTTCCTCTGCAAAATTCTCCAAAAAGCTTCAAAGGCAACTAAAGAAAAAAATTGCCAGGATATTTATAGATGCTACAGGATGATGATTTTATGCGACTTTACACACAACTGTAAAACACTACTTGTTTTTAAGAGCTTTATTGGAAAAAGGCACGTGTGTTTTTGTTGAGGGAGAAATCTGCAGGAAAAAAATGATCCCAGAATTGATTGGGAGGGAAAAGTGCCCACTGAAAAGGACAAACACACAAAAGTTCCATTCAGAAGCTAAATCTTACTTTTGAGGCCTGAACTGTGGCAACCAGATTTTAAGATAATCTCGTCACCATATCTCTGACACCAACTCCTAAGCTTAACATACAACGAGTCAATTCAAAGTAAATATTTGACGCCTATTTTGAAATTAACATTTGGTGAGTATGAAGAGTAAATTTACGTGTACTGTGACACTCCAGTGTAAAGAATGACAGTGTGTTTTTTCTTTACAAGACGCTTGGCACAACCACAAGAATGTCTTGGGAAGATAACTTTGAAGCCTGTCAACAAGGAGACAAGTTCTAAACTAAAGTTCTTTTAGAGGTAAATTTTAACAGGTTAGCACAATTCAGCAGAAGATTATTTGTTTGACTAAAACCGTAGGCAATATGGTTGTTGCTTAAACACAACTAAAGTTAAGGCCAGTCTTTCATATGATTAAATCAAGTTGGTGGACAAGAAAGGGCAAGCAAAAAATGAACTAACATACTGTAACATCTTTTTAAATGTCTAGAGGTAAGGACTTGTTATCCAGTACGCGCTGGCTGCTTTTTAAGACATTGTGTTGCCTAAGGCCTTGTTCGCAATATAAAGTTGACACATTCACAAACTAATTATTTGAAGTCTCGGATTTGGGGTCAGTCTGATAATTTGAAAGACGCTTATATTTATGTGATTTTGAAAGGTTCCAGAATACTATTTTAAATAAAAAGCAATAAAAGTTGATTGTTCGGGACTTCTAGAAATTGGTCAACATGTTTGGTGTTTTTTGGAAAAAAGTCAACACACCTGGGATCTAAGAAAATGGCCTGACAGGGTCACTCCCGTTACAAAACGTATGAGTTTTCCCCTGGGGTGCACCTTGCTGAAAAGACTATCACTTACTCAATGCATCATTATACTGTATTGTATTGTCTTTTTATTCGTTTTAGTACATTTGTTATTGATGTGGATGGCATTCAGATAACCAAGCCTTGTTTTATCTTTTAAACTGCTGGATAGAAAATCACTCACAACTGCTTCTCTGTGTAGACGAGGTATTACACAATTAACAGAATATTTAAGTCCAAAAAAAGTCAGTATCCTTCAGATGAAATAATTTTCATCAGTTTCTTCTATTCAACTTTAGTATCTTGGTAGACAGTCATTATCAGAAAGTTGGTAGCTGTATAAATTCCTAAACAAAATAGAAACGTTTTATTGTCATTTGATGCTTGACCTTACAATAAACGTAGGATTAAAGCATATATTTCTCAAGGAGAAGGTTGAGATTCTTTTATCTGTCCCAGGAGGTAGGTTAACTTTTCTATTTTTCAAGGTATGAAATTTCGCTAAAACTTATCCTTTTATCGAGACAAAAGTTAAATGTTTTATAGGGTAATTGAATTTTTAACGTCATCTGACGTTATGAATGTAGTTTTCGAGTTTATTTCTTCACCAGGTTATTTACCCCGATATCATTATTATATTTCATTTGTAAAAATTTTGACAGTTATTCGACGGATCTTCCTGATGAAAGGTAAAAGAAGGCTGAAAAAAAGCCATTATTTTTTTGTTTGTAAAATTCAAAAAAAATAATGGCTTGGGGAAACTGGATTTTTATTTTGACTACCTTGTTAGTTTTTAGAGACAGACTAGATGTTCGCTCCAATCTTTTTCAGGGCTCAGAGATCCTGAAAACCAACTAGAAGATAGAAAGTCGGCTTATAGGCTTCTGAGGCAGGTGCCTTTCCTGTATCCTCAAAATCCGGTAAGAAGAGGGCATCACCAATACAGAACTAGGCAAAAGGACTGGAATCAGCAGTGGCTAGCGCAAATAGTCAGGACAAACATGGCAAGAAATCAAAAGAAATCAATATGACACTTTTAGATTAGAAATATTTAAGGAAAGAAAAAGGTAAGGGATGTTGTGGTTAAAGAAGACCACCAATGAGAAGGAGCTTGAGGGGAAGCTCAAGACCAGGAAGGCAATAAGCTGACTCTGCAAAGAAGATGGCAGCAGAAGATCCTTTTGGCACAGTATGTTTATTACAAGAAAGATGAGAATTAACTAAGAGAAAAATCCTTAAGATAAAGCTACTGATGCATAATATTTTAACCATTTTAAGATCACAAACTGTAATCTACGAGGGTGGGATTTGCTCAATTTCTATTCAATTTAATGATTTTTGGCTTTAGAAGACCTAAGTAGTTTTTCATAGTATTAAGATACTCAAAAGATTATTTGATATGTAATTTTTCGTAAATAGCATAATCACATAGTCTTTCACTGGTAAAAGATCACAGACTAATTCTCCATTCATGACTCTGTCTGTAGCTATATGAATATCTATAGCAGCCGCAACATCTAGACAATGATAAAAAAACCACTTGAATTTTTCAAAGTTCACCAAAGTACCGCTAGGCAATTACATTAAAGTAGGTGGGGGAGAGGTTGGTCAAATCGTGGATAAATTATGAAATTTCTGTTTTGTTGTTAGACGGTCTATTATAGAAATAATTCAAATAATTGTGAAATGGAGGAAAAAGAAACTAATTGTACATTTTTTTATTTTGATAAATATGATCGGACAATATTGCTTGTTACAAGCAATAGAGCCCACATTGGGCGAGTTCCTCGGTATGAAAAACACTCTGTCTGCATAATATTCCTGTGGTCACACAACTAATATGTGGTTACCAACATGACTTCCTCTAAATCTGTTTCCAAGATCATACATAATTGCGAGAAAAGAGTGATTAGACAATAAAGTAGCCCCAAAATGTTTCCAATGAAACCTCAGAAACCAAAGGTCACCATCCATAACTTTCGAGTTGGAGTATGTGATTGGGAATCTTACTCTTCTGGAATAGTAATACTGTGACTCCTTTTTCCTGAATCAGTATTTACGTAAGAAAATACCTGATTACCTTACTTAATGTTTGAGGCGTATCTTGTTACCGAGCCCGAAAAATAGCAGAATCCTAATTTTAATTTTGGTATAACAAACATATTATGTACATTGTCAGCAGTCATTGATTAAAAGTTGACTTTTGTTGTAGACACCACTAAACATTGGTTACTTTTTCTACGTTAGTAGCGAATTGCCAACCAAATTGCCAACCAAATTGCCAACCAAGTTGCCAACCAAATTGCCTCAGTTCTTTATGGAAGTTTCTAGTTTTTTTGTGCCATTTTACAGTTTTTTCAGTTAAGACCAGTGGGAAGTATCAGCAATGTCTTGCTAACGCCTTGGTGGTCTCCCGAAAGTTCTCTTACTCCAAAGTGCTTCTTGCAGGCATAGGTAAAAAGACCATTTTATGAGTGTTTTACATTGGTTACTTTTTCTACGTTAGTAGCGAATTGCCAACCAAATTGCCTCAGTTATTTATGGAAGTTTCTAGTTTGTGTGCCATTTTACAGTTTTTTCAGTTAAGACCAGTGGGAAGTAAAAACAGCCAGATCATGTTCTCGATTTTAATAACCTTCTCTTAACTTTCGTTACAATTTTTTTGGCACAAAACAGGTTCTTCATATCCTTAAATGTTTGCTTGGCTAGTCCAATCCCGTACTGGATATTGCTATTCTTATTTGAAACTCTTTCTGTTCTTTGCATCAAATTTATCAGATACTTTTTAAATTCCCCGTGGGGAAGCATACAGTACCAGAATTTCTTCTTCCTTCAGTTTCTACACTCTGACGAGGCTAATTACTAACGTTATTATTATCATCGTCGTTATTATTAATATTACTATTGTTGTTAGCTTCAGTTAAAGCTTTTGTAGAAGCTGTTAAATTTACAGCATTTTTCCTCGGTTGCGTAAGCTACAGCAAATATCTGAAGCGATCCAAAACGAATTTCATTTCCACAATTCCAGATTAATATAAAAATCAATTTATTCTTTTTTACCCACCGTTTGTAACACAATCATGTGCTCCAGCAATAACAGGGACAATCGCTCACAATCTAATTATATTAAATTGATATTATTATTGCTGTAATTTTTTTATTACTGTTGTTTTTGCTCTCATTCTTATTGTTACCATCGTCATCATCATTACGAAGATTTGCACATTTCAGATTCTAAAAATTGGCAACCAGCAGACGGCCTTTATCTAATATATTGAAACTGAAGCTAATGACTAGTTACTGAATATGAGATTTATTGAAAAAGAAGGGCATATTGCTCAAACCTTAAAAAAAGTTACAATATTTTGATTTTCCAATCATCATTAACTAACAAATTGGTACCAGTGTTTTTTGCAAATACATGGAGAAAGTCTCCAGGCTATATATCGTCAGTCCTAACTTTTTACTTTCTACTGCCATGATGTGAAGCAATCTTTGATATTTCTTTTCTGACTACGCGATCGAAGTTGTATTATCTGCATATCTCAAATTGTTGTAATTTCTTCGCCCATTTGTAACCCCACCCACTTCTTGATCTTGTTTAGAGTTTTTTTCGCTATAAATATTGATTAAATCAAGAGGCAGAGTATAATCTTGTTGGACAACCTTCTGCAATTTGCTCATTTCAACTACTTTCTCCTTCAATCTGATGTCCCCAATGCAAGTTTCTAATCAACCTAGGATCTTTTCCATCAATCTCCAATTCTTCTAATATCTTAATCAGCTCTTCATGCTTTACACAGTCAAACGCCTTTTCATAGTCTATAAAACAGATATGTAGGTCTTTTTGCTTTTCTATACCCTTTTCTGTTATTGTCTTTAAGCATAAAATCGTATTTTTTGGTCCCTTTTTTTGTCTATAGCCAAACTCTTCATCTGATATATTTTCCCTGATGGTCCCTTTTACGCGACAAATGGGATGTCATCATATCTCATAGCTTTTCCACTTTTCATTTGACCCATTATCATGTTGCTTTCTACAGATGTTATCGTTTCATCTCTTTTGTTATTTCTGGTCATTCTTTCCTTCCGTTATCAGCATATAAATCTTTGAGGTAATTACTTTACTGCTTTCTCATCCATCAGAATCGAGATATCTTTATTTTTATACAGCTTGTCAGATTTTTCTTTCTTCTCTATGTAACTTGTTTAGCTTTCTTATGCATTTTCTTGTGCGTCTCTCTTTTCCAGATCTTCAATTTCTGCACGACACACTTCTAAATATTTTTTCTTTACTGTTTTGCACTTTTTTCTGATTTCTTTGTTTCTTTGTCTGTTATACTTTTCTTGATTACCTGCTGCTAACCTTCTCTCCTCAATCTTTTCCAGTATCTTTTGAGTCATCCGTTTATTTTCTAATGTCTTCTTCTCTTTCGGTATACATTGCTCTCCTGCCTTCATTACAAATTTTGACAAAAAATTTTCTTGACATCATCATTATTTTTCAAAAATTTTAACTGAAGCTGATTAGTTGGGGTTTCTCTTATTTTTCCAAAGAATTTTTTAAACTTCATTCTGATTTTTTCGCAAAATGATCAGTATTGCAATCAACACCTGGATACTTCGTTACTCTTTGTATACCATTTCTAAAGCGTTCTTTTATCAATATGAAATCAATCTTATTCCTTCATCTTCACTTCCTGCAATTTTCGAATTGAAATCTCCCATGACTCTTGTTATGTCATGAGATTTTCAATGTTTCACAAACGAAAAAGAAAAGTAACATTATTATTAATAGTAGTGAAAAAGTGTTTATATCAAACGATAGGAGTCATTAACAAAAGAAGCAAGGATGATCTGTTCCCTGACAAATATAGAAGTGGTACCAATAAGACTGGGTGCAAGGAACTGTAACTTAAACTTTCAAATTTTAGTGGAAATACTCGGGAGTTTGCTATACATAATTATATACGTCTTAGCAGAGACACCAATTCTTGAACGAAATTTAAGGAAAGAATAAAACTGATACCGATAACTATCCACAGCATTATAAGCTGAGCGATGAAAAAATAATATTGTGAGAAAAAATAAGTTTGTAGTACATCTTAAAATTATTTTTTAAATGACAATAGGTGAACAGGGAGCTCGAAAAAACCGCGAAAAACTAAACGCATCACGCATCAAACTAATAACCATTACAAACATTAATAGTGTATCATACATATGTTTACTATTTGAGCAGAAAGCCATAAGGTTAGTATTACTTTATTTCATGGTAAAAGACGACAGCAAGAGAAAAAGAAGAGTAAATTCTTACCAACACATTTATTCTTGTCTTGCCTGGAAAAACGTTTTGCAATATGTCTCCCAAGTGTTTTGAAGAAACCCCGGATTTTCTCTGATCTCCATATGAATGTTAAAGGAAGGATTGCTTGACCTTAGCTTGAATAAATCCACTATGGTGTATCAAGCAAAATATTTAGTTGAAAAACCAAAGAGACAAAGTTCTACTACTACTACTACTACTACTACTACTACTACTACTACTACTATCAGTAAAAACTATCAGTAAAAACTTCCAGAAGGGGGTCAAAAAATTTTAGGGAGGAGGTTATAAAATTTTTCCAAACAAGGGTCAGTGAGTGACTAACCACTAAGTAAAATGGAAAATTCCTGGACTCTAAGGGAACTGGGAGTGTAAAAAAGCCTTAAAATTTTTGGGGAGTGCATTTCAACTTACATTTCAAAGATTTTCCTCTTTCTAAAACAAACATTGGCACACCAAGCAGGGTGTAAAAGACTACGACTTTGACATTTTACTAAAGCAAGTAAAATAAGAAAACCAAATAATAAACAAGCAGTGGGTTAAGCGCATGACAAAATTTGCAAAGGATCTTGAAAATAAAAAATAGCTTCATTATACAACTTCGAAACCGGGATTTAGGCTAAAGCGTATGCTTTGTAGGAATACAGGTTACTGGTATAAAATTGAATGAATAGTAAATAGAGGTTTGATCTGAAGGAAAACTTGGACGAACAGCCTGCGAAATCAGTAAGAATACATTTTTGCCAAATGGGCTATAAGAAATGGTTATTTATGGTATTGGAACAGTGCGTATAAGTGGGAAGTACACCTCCATATACCATTAGCTAACGAGTTCCAAATTATTCATGGTCATTTTAAATGTTTGGAAGATTCTGGACTTCAAATGTTGTTAATAAAATTATGACACTAACTGCTGAAAGTATGGCCCATACCAGCGATTTTTTTGCTGCTCGCTTTGGTCACAAATAAATAAATAAAGGAGTCTGGATACATCTTGCACATGCTACATGAAAATACAACCAAGCTATGTTTGGATAAGATCTTCTGAACGATGACTTTACTTATCAAATAAATAGAAAGGTATCTAATTACAAGATATTTACTTTTAGTAGAGTGTATCCGCATATATTTGGGTAGCTATTTCCACAGGTGAACAATGTCTTTAGTTGAAAGGTATTTTGACAAGTTATTTAAGATGGAATAGGCTAAAAGTGTGTCTTCTTTTTTCTGAAGTTTTAAATAAATACCTCAGCACGAAAGCGAGGTTGATGGCAAATAATGTTGCTAGTGGTTCGTGAAAGAGAGTTTCGTTGAAATTAATTGCTTTTTACATATTTCTTTTGTTAACTAGTCCAAAATGAGACAGGCTGGCTATTTTAGTAAATTTCTTATTATCTTAAAGGATCCGATCTTAAAGACGATGTCAGAGATTTTCGAGATAAAAGTTGCTTCTGATTACACCTACGTCGCAATGTTTTGGCTTATTCAGTAGCTAATCCTCCTATAGAAGAAATAGTTATGATAACTGTAGCAGATAACTGGAAAACGATGTACATTCTAGTTTGATTGGAATTCAACATAAAGGAGTAGATATTGAGAAGAAAATTAATGAACTCGACTGTTTAGGACGTTGTTCAATTGGAGACGTTGTCCAATAATTATTTACATTTTCGTCCAGTGGGATATTGCAATTGCCATTAGGCACATGGTATGTGACAATTTGGGAAAAAAGTAGATCTTTTCTTGAACAGTATAAATCAAGGAGTTCAACACGCCCTTGCGACGTTACAGGAATTTAGCAAGGGCATAATGTTCTTCGTCATTCAGTTGATAAAAACTTAATACGATTTTGTTATCATCGTCTTTCATCCTACGAATTAAAAAAGATACATAGATGCCGGGTGAACTAATTCGTTTATGTTATGTTATATTCCACAGTTTATATTATTCTCGATCATATATTATATGTATTATCAGAATTTTTTCTTTCGGAAAGAAAATTAGAAAAGCTTATAGGAGATAAAGCATAAGTAACACTTAGCAGCATAAGTATCACTTTATCTCAGTAACATTTATTCTTCACTATTCTTTTTAAACAATACTAGATATTGGCTGATATTCGTGGTATAAAAAAGGTCGACCTAAAGCCAAAGCTAAAAATCCCTTAGTAGCTTTTGTTTCTATAGTAACAGTACATTAGCTTTCAAGGTCTCATTAGTAAGTGTGTTAAAAGGTGCTTTGATATTTTTTTAAAATTTGTACTTTTTCTGACTTGTGGATGTTTTATTTTATTGCCCTGTACAATCTAATCAATTACTGCTAGCTGAACATTGCTATCCATAAGATTCCCTTGTTGTCGTTAAAGCTGTAGCCATGGAGGCTGTTTGAGATAAAATTTCGTAAAGGTAGCTTTTCCTTTAGCGCAGATAAAGCATTTTATCAGGTTTCTATCCAAGATGCAAATCTTGGATAGAAATCAGGATACAGTTATTTTTAAAATCTAAATAATTCATGCCTTGTATCTTAATATGCGCCTTCTCACACGTTAGCTATCCTGTGAAAGCAAATACAAGTAAGAAAAGACATGTGGTTGGTTAAAGAACGTTATTGAGGAACAAAGGTGTGTAATTAAAAACTGCTTTGTTGTAATAACAAGCCAAGCTCTTCTGATGTAAAGAATCTCGGTGTGTTGAGTGGTTCTTTCAGTAAAAGAGAGAGATGACATTTTTGGACTTTTTGAGTACTCTCAAGCAACGTGAACAAAATAACACTTCATTAATGAAAAATGTATAAATAAGGTGTGAGAATTGACTGTAAATTTGTAACATCATAGCAACAATATGTATGAAAGTGAATACTTTTTACAATTTCATATTAAGTGTTAGCAGAAGAAAGTAAAGAAAGTAACTTCAAACAGACTGCTTAAATAGGTGACAAAAACACACCTCCTAGCCATGTTAACATTTTACAAATCTCTAGTTTATTAGCAACAAAATGATTCTTTGTAGTTTATGAAATTATTCCCAAAGTCCTAATTCCTTTTTCCTTTGAAACTCAAAATTTTTCGCATTATCCCTGTGGTAGCTTATCGGGGAATGGGTAATGGTATGTAGTATTATCAACCTTTTTCTTGCTTTTTTCAATTATAATGTGATATGTTTTATTTAATTTTCACAGTGGAAATGATGTATTTAAATTCCGTTTATTCTTGGAATGATTCTCTGGAGACCCAAACCAAACCCAGTTGAAGTCATACCAATATATAATTCTTTCAATAGATCACAATTGGCAATGCCCTATGTAAAAAGACATTAAAAGTAAGATATTTATTTTTAGATATGGACCTAGCACAGTTATATAAGATAACTGTGGAAAAAGCACAAGGGTCCCTCTAAAACACACCACTAGCAGTCTGATATTATTCGGACACCTCGTTTGCGCCGGAAGTACAGTAAAAATAAACCAACAAATTAAAAGAGGAAGCCAGTGTTTGCTTTTTCAGAGGTTACTGGACGGGGTTACTGGACAGGCCATTACTGGACGGGGTTACTGGACNCCAAACCAAACCCAGTTGAAGTCATACCAATATATAATTCTTTCAATAGATCACAATTGGCAATGCCCTATGTAAAAAGACATTAAAAGTAAGATATTTATTTTTAGATATGGACCTAGCACAGTTATATAAGATAACTGTGGAAAAAGCACAAGGGTCCCTCTAAAACACACCACTAGCAGTCTGATATTATTCGGACACCTCGTTTGCGCCGGAAGTACAGTAAAAATAAACCAACAAATTAAAAGAGGAAGCCAGTGTTTGCTTTTTCAGAGGTTACTGGACGGGGTTACTGGACGGGGTTACTGGACGGGGTTACTGGACGGGCCAGCAGCTAAAAAGCTGAAAACCCTTGTCAAATCTATGGTGCAAAAGATGATCAATCCCATAAAAAATTCACTTACCTCGTCTGGTTGTTTACTCTATTTTCAAAGACAAATATTTTTGCCGTTCTTTATTTATGGATAAAATCATATGCCTTTTTCTAGGACAGGGTCTTCCTATACTTTTTTCAGTTTATCCGGGATACATACATGTAAAAGTATTTGTAATACATGAAATTTCCTTCAGAGATTTCTGTTAATAATGACATGGTAAAACTCTCTATTGCAACACGCAGCACCTATCTTTTTTATCTGTCACATTTTGGTGTCCTTGTTTAATGCTCTCTATTGCTACAATCTGTCTAGTACAAATTTGCTCTTGAAATGGATTAGAATATTGTTTCAGAAACACCGCAAAATTACAAAACCGGTGACACAGCGGATGAAACAGTAACAAAATTTAAGTTTGCAAACGACACACACACACAGATATATATATATATATATATATATATATATATATATATATATATATATTAAAGCTATTTACTTGAATAATTTAATGAATTAGTTTTAAATAATAATAGTCCATAGATATAAATTTCATACTCAAGAATGATGATGGATTTAATAAAGGTGGAACCTTGTCGGTGACTTGGCATAAAGAAACGCGGAGCGACGGATAAGACTTCGGATGGACAATTTCCAAAATGAGAGTAAGCAGGCAACTTGCAGTAGAAGCGCTTCTTGTATTCTCTGATGTGTTGAGTCAAAAAAGACTAACTTCAGCGAGATGAACGAGACTTGTTATAAGGTTATAATCAGGTTCATGCTGACAATCAATGCCTTGTGTGTAAGCACATAGGCCATTATATAAGGCTTATGACGTACTTTCTTTTAACACTTTCTAACACTGTCATTTGTCCCATTACTATCATCACGTTCTTGACTTAGTTTTATGTAATTTACGTCATCACCATAGGTCGACATCACCTTCCTGATTTGCCGCCACAGTAGTTTTTTGTTCAACCGTCATTTATATTATATGATATCCCATACACCTCTCCTCAAAGGAAAATTAAAATGCATGAGAATTTATCTTAGTTACAGAGTTCAAAGTATTGGCTGATACATCTCCAAATTTTTTCCTAAAGAATAAAGTTAGGAAATTAAACTGACACGTCTATACTAAAAAACCCTCAGGAATGAAAATATCCTTTTCCTTAACCTGCTGAATATCCAAGTAAAAGGTTTGCTAAATAAACGTCATCACAGCATTAGCTGATTCTTACCTTCCATCCTATCAATAAACGTGAGATGATTGTGATCAATATAAACTTTGATGGGGTTTAAAACGGATGAGAGGTAAACTTTGAAGCATCTTAACTGCTAATAGTAACGCTAAATCCTCTCTCTCAATCGCAAGATACATTTGCTGGTGAAGGTTAAACCCTTTTGAAAGATAAGCCACACGGTGCTTAATTCTGCGCTCATCTTCTTGCAACAACACACCTCCTACCCAAATTGTGATGCATCTACAGGCTTAAAGGGCTTATCAAAATTTGATGATAACAAAGCTGGCGAATTCATTAGAATTGTTTTGAATCCTTCAAATGCCTTTTGGGACTGAGTTTTTCCAGTGAATTCGAGCATCTTTTTTGAGTAAATCTGTCAATGGGGTTACAATGTGCGCAAAATCACTAAGTTGGCGATAAAAAACCCATGAGCTCTTTTTTGTTCTTTGAGACAAGAAAAGAAACGGTTCAATTTTTGCCCTTTAGATCTAATCTGACCTTGCCCAACAAAAGCCTTGCAAATTCAGATTTTGAAACATCTGTCTTTAAGATAGCCTCTGACCATTACCGAAGCTCTAATCTTGTAGTGTCCATGTGTCTTGACCATGTGTCTGCAATGAGGATAACATCATCAATATAGGTGACTACATCTTGCATAACATTACTCTTTGGCCTCTAAATGGCAGCTGTAGCATTTTGAAGACTATGACTGAGAACTTTATTTTAAAAATGGCCATCTGGAGGTACGAATGGCGAAATCTCTTTTGCTTCTTCTGTTAGGGGAGCTTGCCAATACCCTGTAAGTAGATCAATCTTACTTACGAATTTTGACTTACCATTTGGTCAATACATTCGTCAATGCGGAAAATGGAGTAGAAGTCTGTTTTAGTAACTGCATTAAATTTACAATAGTCAATACAGAGAATCTGTGTACCATCAGATTTGAGTTTACGGAACAAAAGAATAGATTAACTCCAGTCACTACAACTAAGTTTCATAATGTCATCCACTAACATATATGCTACGTCTTTCTGACTAAGGGCGATTTATGTGAAGTTTTGTGATAAGGATCTTGTTTTATAGGAGAGGCACCCTCGATATCCATATCATTAATAACAAATGCTGTTTTACTTGGGACATCTGAAAAGAAATTAGAAAATTCCAAAAGCAATTCTTGAAGGTCACCGCGTTGTGTGAATGTCAAATGAGACAACTTGGTACTCATTTTACGACGCTCTTCTGAGGTGTTTTTGAAAAGAAAATGCTTGCTGTAATTCCACTTGTGAAAACGGATTTTGAAAAGATTGTCCTCCAGGGGTAGGTTTTTGGTTCTGGTGTTCTACAAATTACAATAGAAACATCTCATTTATGATAGTCTTTTAACAAATTTAAATAACAAACGTTTAGCTTTTCTGCGATTTGTGGTACCTATTATATAATTCAAGTCATTAATTTTTTATTCAACTTCATAAGGACCTGAAAACTTGGCCTTAAAATGTTTTTAGGGATAGGTAATAAGGCTAAGAGCTTTTCACCTGGTTTAAACCTACGCAATCTTGGTTTCCTGTTATACCGTGCTTTCATAGATGTCTGTTCCTTTTCTAGATTTTTCTGAGGTCAATGTCTGGAGGCAAACAGAGGATCTTTCATCTTACTAAGAAAAGTCAGCAAATCCACCACAACAATATCTGGTTTAAACCAATGCTCTTTAATTAGCTTAAAAGAACTCCTTACTTCATAGCAAAACACTAATTGAAAGCAAGTAAAGCCAATTGATTCTTGCATTGATTGTCTTAACGCAAAGAGTGAAAATGAATACCCTTACTATAACTTTAAACGTGATAACAATAATTTTCATTATTGTTTTAAACGTCTGATGATATTTTTCTAAAGCAAATTGACCTTCAGAATGATATGATATGAACTTGAATGTACATGGGTAATACCAAGTTCATGAGTCATTTGTTAAAAAGTGCCTACTATGAAATTAGAACATTGATCTCTATGTATTTCAGAAAGGAGTTCTAAATTAGTAAGAAATTTTGTCAAAGCATTAAAGATTGTTTTAGCTTTAATTCTTCTAAAGGGTATAGCCTGTGGAAAATATGTGGCAGTGCACATTATGTTTAGCAAATAACAATACCTTTTCCTAGTTTTTGGAAGTGGGACAACGCAGTCAATTATTATTTGTTTAAAGTGCTTTTCTACTGCAGGTATAGTAGGGTTTGGGCCTACTGGAATGCTACTGGAATGTGTCTTCCTACCACTTGGCAAGTATGACTTGTTCTACAAAATAAAACCAAATCGTTGTGAACGCTGGGACATCTTTGGCCTTACCAACACCTAGATGACCAGCTAAGGATATTTCATGCACCAATTTCATAATTCCTTTTCTTTCGGTTTTTGGCAAGACAGTTTTATGGACAACAGACCACTCTTGAGCTGCAGCCATACTTTTGGGTTTCCAATTTCTCATTGGAAGGACTTATAGAAATTAATAGCACACAGGGTAATTCTTGCTTTCTGCTTCTGGCAAAGCTTTTGCTATAATGTATTAAGTTCATGGTCATTCTGCTGGTTAAGAATTAACCTATATTTACCCATAGCATTTTCAAATTGCTTGTCAATATCTCCTAGACCTGCCTTAAGTTTGTTCCCTTGATTACGAGGAACATCGACCATTTGGGGAAAACTTTCAACTGATTTTTTCTCATTGTTTGAATGAGACAAACATTTTTCCAAAGTCTTAATTATAATTATCTACATAAATATCTTACACTCCACTATCAGATCTTTTAGTGACACAAGGTGAAAAAAATACCTGGGTATTCCTTTTCTATTCTTTACCACTAGATGAATCAAGCATTAAAACTCTTTCCTTTTCAGTCTTGCAAAATATCTCCCGCAATATCATTACCCAGAATCATTCCTGTACTCTCTATATGTAGTGTTTGTAAAATAGCTACATCAACAGGGCAGTTAACAAAATGACAATTCAATATTCGGGATTAACCTGTTCTCATCTTAAGGTGATCGATTAAAAAAGGGTAGAACATGACGAAATGGGCCTCTGTGAAAAACCAGGGTCTCTGAGAATCAATTTTCCCTCTTGCGTGTACCTATGCATACTAAGGAAGTCCCTCCTGGACAGCCCCCAAATCTGTTGCGAAAAACACCCAAAAGTACAAAATCCATGACACAGTGGATCCTTGTTCAAAGTAGAATTTCGCTAACATTACTCCAGTGCGCAGTATATTATTTGTTATATTTTTATTCACTTCTGGCAAGGACAGAAGCGACCATATTTTCATAAGAGTCAAAAAATTGACACGAAGAAACTAATCAAAAAAGTGGATGAGGAGAACGGTTAACAGAATATTAACAGAAAGAAAAGAAGAGAAAACTTATCCGAAAAACAAGGAGCTGGAGGAGAGGTCCAGAGTTTTGATGTTCATGGGGAAAATCGAATAGAATAGCAAGTTTTTTGCAAACTGGTTCCAAGACAGCATTCTTATGAATACTTACAGCAAGACACGTAGACCCCTGGTAAACTTCCAAAGAAGTAATAAGAGAGGAAAGCTCGTTGTAAAAACTGCTGTAGAAGTCTGCAATTCAACATTACATCGATGAGAAAGTGTGCTGAGTTGAGCAAGACGAAAAGGCAGGAAGATTTTTTATACGACATTGAATACGACTGGGAAGGGCGAAATGGCAGACAGGAGCTCAAGCAGAAAGACGATATCAAGACTCCGTGGTTAGCCCTGACTACTGTCTTTTTTGGCAAGATGGATGGCTTCAGAAGAGACATATGAGCAAAAACGATAAAGAAACCTACTTTTATTGCTACAGGCTTTAAAGTCAAAATTGAACGTAGTGGGTTTCACAGTAATTCACATAGACAATCAAAAAAGACGGTCTGTAATAAAAGACGTTGTTTAAAAGAAACCAAAGTTTTGTAAAACCATAAAAAATGACATATATCTGTCCTCACGTGAGGACGGACATATGTCACTCAAGAATTCTACTTATTTCTTGGGAATCGGGGCATAGAATAAAATCCCAGTAACCCAAGCAGTGAAGAACAGTGGTACCAAAATGTTTGTTCACTTAAGAAAACAACATATTTTGCGAATGTATCGTGTATTGTGTTACTTTTTTGCACAATGCTAGTATGGGTAAAACGTTTACAACCGGGGCTGTTGTAAGTCTAATAAATTTTAGTTATCATACTTATAAACTTTACGAGGAAAAACTACAAATAAAATTTTAAAAGAGACTTTGTAACACAAGGCACCTATAATAAATAAAAAAGCTGAGTAGATTGTAATAACTTTAAACAACCAAGGTGTCTTTTTTCAAGCAATGAAATTCCATTACTTTGGGTTTCTATAGGGCAAAAACCCATATATATATATATATATATATATATATTACCCAAGCAAACGTTTTATGGTGGAGGTGAAATACATTCACTTTGCTCGCATACAATTATTCGGTCCTTTTCTTGTAATATGCTTGATTGTATGCGACAGTCATAATTGATCTTACCTCTTGCCTGTGAAAGGTGTGAAAGATACTACTTTTACTTTTATTTTCAATTTATATTTACTTTTTTACTGCCATTAGCCATATTTCCGAATATTGTGGGTAATCTGCTCTCTTGGTTAAACTCCATGATCTTCCTGTTTTGAAAATCGAATTAATCTTGGATCACGACTTACTTGATTTATGAACATAATCTCAAAGGGATCCTTGGACACTACTTCTCCACAAAGACTATCTCTCCCTCTGTCCGTTGCAATCTTTTCAGCAGTTAGCAGAGAAATATTTAAAATAATAAATCTTGTGTAATCGAGTCAGCCTTCTCTTTTCAGTACTTTATGCAGCAGTCTTTTATGATATTTATTTTTATAATCTTTACCGACAAAGCTTTCTTAACCCTTTTTTACTACGTGCTGCGACCAGTTGATTCTTCTTTTCCTAACTATGTTAAAAATATCAGTCTCAAGGACAAGGTCATTTTCTTATGTTTTTGAATCTTGACTTTACCGATTAATTTCTAACCAACAATAAAACGGAGACAGTTTTTCGCAAAAAGTGATAACTTCTGCAACTCTGCTTGGGTTGGTCTCTATGATTCACAGGTGTATACTTTTATTGGGATGGTAAGAGCATAATGCTGTTTGATTTTTATGGTAGACGCCAAATACGTATAACTCGAAATACTGCCATTGTGGCTATCAATTCGTTTGATGCAAGGTTATTTCTACTTTGAAAGTCATTAGAAGTTTCTGGAACTGTGAACTGTTGAACCCAGAGATACAAAGTTCTTTACATTTTCAACCCTGTTGTTATCGAGGGAAGTATTCTTATTGTTAGAAATATATTACCTGGGATGGTTAGCAGTACAATGGCTCTGTAGTTTTCTCAAATTAGATCATCCGCCTTCTTGTGTAAAGGGGTAGCTATCACCAGAAAGAAATCTGAAGGGATTATTTTGTCTTCTCTCCAATCACTATTAAAAAGCTTTTGCAGCCTTTTAGCCATTTGATTTTCAGCAGAAGTTATCACTTCAGAAGTCATTTTGTGGACACCAGGCGCCCTTTTTCTTTTTCTTTTCTTTATAGCACCTCTTACTTTGTTACGCGCTATGCTCGGTTCAATATTTTCAAATATGACAGTATCAGGTCAAGGAAGTTCATACATGGATTTGATATTAGCTGATTCATCATGCTTAAACCTCTCCCATTAAAGTTTGCTTTCGACCAAGTGTATCTGTTTCTACTGGAAATAACTTTTTTGTTTGTCCTTAAGTTCTTTCACAGTTTTAAAAGAGACTATGACTCTTATTTTGCAAAGGTCCTTTTTTAGATTACTTATCTCTCATCGAGATTTTTCCTCTTTTGTGTTGTTATTTCTGTCTTAACTTTTTTGTTCAGTTTTTTAAATTCGACCTTGGATGACGATAAATAATATGAAGCAATGTGAATATCTTGTACTGAATTGTTTAGTACAATTGTAATCATAAATTACTTTGTTTAGGTAGCAAACTCAATGTGACTTCTTATTTTTTGGATGTATTTTCAACATTCCAGGAAGATTTGCTTGTGGGTGATATGGTGTTGTCCATAATCGGCTTTTCCAAAGACAGCCCAAAGTTGCTTTATTACCTCATTCTCAAACTCCCCTCCCTGAACACGATACAACCGTTCAGGGAAGCCCAATCGAAAAATAGTGCCACAATATACCTTTTTAGCTACGGTCTCTACTGATTTGTTCTTTGTGGCATACATATAGGCAAACCGAACGTATAAAACCCTCCGACATTTTCCTTATGTGGAGAAAATCACAAGCTCAACGTGTTGGATTGTCAAAATACTTTGCAATGGAGCTTTTCCAATAACAAGAGGCTTTCTTTGTTTGATACAGAAACACTGCTTTGGAACAAAAGTCGCAATATGTCGTTGCATGTACGCCAATTAAAACCATTGGGTTGAATATTGTTAGACTCGATCCTTGCTTACATGACTTATTTTACTATGTACTTTCTGATTCATAAATAAAATAATAAAATTTAGTTGGAAGCAAAATTTAAATATTTATACAGGTCTTTCGACGGAGGAGTTCTTCTTTTGAATTGTACTAGATGTCCCAGTCACACAATAACATTTTAAATTCAGGAGCTGCATGTTTGATTACCTCCTTTGATGGCTGTTCGCCCATTACTTTGGATTGTAACACTAAAGCAATATTGGAATCGAACTGTTGTAGCTGCAAGACGTCATTTGTTGTTATTGTCTTTCAAATTAGCCGATTTGGAGATATTGCATGCTAACGTTTTCTACATTGGTGGGGATAATTTATACAAGTTCTCTTTAAACATTGCTTCATGAACCTCTGCAACCCCTTGGGGCGTTGGTGAAGCCAAAAGTGATTCTCGGCCATTCAGATCTCAGGAGTTATTGGTGCAGTCAGGTGCCGAAAGTATTTGTGCACATACTAACGATGACAGAAGTTTTCTTGATCAAACAACTGAAAGAAAGAGTTTACACTGAGACTTTGCAGTATTTCGTCAATACGTGGCAGAGAATGATGATCTTGTATGGTGCTAGAGTTCAAGATAATACTTAAAAAGCCGTGATCTTCCACCCTTTTCTAACACATGTGACTGGACTAGAATAATTAGAAGCTAGTTTGAAAATCCAACTTTGATGCCTTAAACCCTTTAAATAATTTTGAACTTCAGCATTTAATATTATTGGTATGCCCCTGTTTTATTGAACTGGTTTTTATATCTGCCAAATGTATTGGCAATTACAGTTCATATACACAACCAATGTCATGTTCAGAGGAGGGAATGGCTACTGTATTCCCAATCGGCATTTTTTCTGCTTCCTTACGCTGTTTACCATCGAAATCTCTTAAGTTATGCTGTTTCAGAAAATCAGAATAGTTGTGTTTTGATTTCCTTCTCTTCGAGAATTACTGACTAATGACTGGAAGTCAGAATATATTTTGTTGCTCTCACTAGTGGTTCTGCTAATTTAGCATCTGTTAATTAAGAACAATCTGATAACCAGTGGCATTATAAATAGGCAAGCTGGTTTAGTGAAATGAACCCTTTGATACAGTCAATACCAACTGGTATACTTTAACACCATGAGGCCATGGTTCAGTCTCATTTGGTTCAAGCAAAAGCTGGGATTTTGATTCTTTTTTTAAGCAACTTAAACTGCATGAAACTTTGGGCCATTGCTCTGGTGGAAACTAAACATTATGTTTATAAATGTATATTTTTTAAAATTCCAAGGTGGCTGTCTTTATATTCCCGCATAAATAAAACAAAGGTTTCAATTGTTTCAGGTTTTTCTGAAAAGTTGCAGCCACCGCATTTACCGACAAGCAAAAAACTTTTTTTGATCGCAGCTGTTTCTTTAATAACATTATAATAAGGTTCTTCTCAGTCACTCAAAATGGTACAATAATAGGAGAAGGATATATTATCCTGAAAAGCTAAATTGAGTCTCTTAAAATCAAAATTCGTTGAGTATATCATTGGCAGCTCTAAACTTTAGTTTATGTACATCAAATAAAGTTGCCAAGTTATTATTTATTCAAACTTTATCTTTAGAAATGCCAATGATATAACTGAAACTTTGACTGTGTCATGGTTTTTGTTGTCACAACCTACTTTGGCATTTGCGTCTCCTATAACGATCAGCATGTCATGCTTCG
Organism: Morbakka virulenta; assembly: GCA_003991215.1. Lineage (NCBI taxonomy): Eukaryota > Metazoa > Cnidaria > Cubozoa > Carybdeida > Carukiidae > Morbakka > Morbakka virulenta. Next base: position 767,151 of record RDPX01000319.1, read on the forward strand.
GTGTTGACTCAATCTCTTTCTGCAGTTGTTTGTAGAAATCATCCTTCTCCTCTTCATCTGCATCATTTGTAGGGCTGTAGATCTAAATGATGGTGGTTTTTACATATTTTAAGTTGAATCTAGGACTAATGATACTTTCATTCACTGGATTCCATTTAATTAGGCATTTCCTAGTCTCAGAGCTCAACATGATTCCTACACCTCTATAATGTTGTTCTTCTGACCCTGAATACAGTACAGACTCTCCAGTGTTGACCTTCACGTCTCCGAAAGCAGTCCATCTTGCTTCGCTTATGCCTAGAATCTGTTGATGGTATTTTCTGATTTCCCTTGCTATTATTGCAGTTTTCCTGGTGGCGTTCATGATTCTTACATCCCAACAACCTACATGGATTTATCATTTTGGGTTAGAAGTGATCTGATACATATCGTTGGAGGCTTCCCGTAGGCTTTCACCTCCAGCCGTCATATGCGTGCCTTCCCATCTGAGGTATTTTTCTTCAGGGGTTTCACACGACATAGTTCTGTGACCATAGATAGTTTTGTTTGCTGTCCAAGTTTCCGTAATCGGTGGTTGCTTTACGGAAAGAGGTGATTGGCTCTTCGCCCAACCCTTCTCCTTTCTCATCCGACCTTGGTACCGGCCATGGCGGAGTTAAAAAAAAGGATGCAAGCATAAAGGGGAGAAATTTTTGTTTCCTTTGCTGTTCCAGAAATCTGTCTCTTACAACATCATCAAATTAAAAAATATTGTTTGTAAGTACAAAATCAGCCATGTTTACTACATCTGCTGTAAGGACTTGCTTATTCTGTTGGGCCTCGAGTTTTAATCTTAAAGGATTCGGTCCATTCTTATGTGGGATTAATGTGTAAAGTCCCACAACATCGGCTGTGACAAAGATAGCTCCTTTTTTTAACAAGACCGCCTGGTATTTCTTTTGTGGATCGTAGGGAGTACGTATGTAGAACTTACCAAATTGAGCAGTCTTAAGTTGAGTGTGGGAGAAGTATTTAGGTTTTTTAACGCTGATGGCCTTACCGGTTGGTAGTGAATTGTTTTGAAAGCCTACTAAGAAACGCTTCTTTTCTCTCAAACTTTTGCTAGATGTTACCGTTGTCAATCCTTGTCAGGTAAAGGGTATTAAAGCATCGGAAGATTTTGATACTTGTTACTTGTCATTAATTCAACTCACAACACTAAAAAGAGATGCTATTTAATATTGATACACGTGTTGTTAAAATTGAAACGTGTGTAGAAAAATACGTTTTTTCGGTACAAACATGTCTTTTAGGCTACAACGTATGGCATCTGGGTTATGTAACCAATTCAAACTTCAACTGTCTTTTATCTGCTAATGATAGCTTACAATGTCTGTTGTCATTGTACAGTGTCACTTATACTGTTAACTAGCATATTATTATATTTTAATGCTGCTTGATATTATAACCAATATTCTCTAATTCAATAGCAGCTTACCCTCTTTGATAGCAAGAAAGTTCGACTCAGGGGATTCGGAAAAAGACAGAAAAAGAGGCGAGAGGACGACTGTGTTGTCCGATAAGCAACAGAAACAGTCCAGCCTGGAAAGAAAAAGTAAGAACGAAAGAAGATTAGATGAATGGACTGTATACTGGAGGACTTAAAGCTGACGTTTAGATACCGTGGACATAACAATTCCTTGGACTTGCAATATTGAGGAGAAAGATCATAGCAGCGATTCTGCTATGAAAGAGCGAGAAAAGCTCGAAGAACAAGAAGAAAAAGAAAAAGGAAAATGAGTCTTTGTCATGATATAAGTCACTTGACTGCAAAAGATTACATATTATATTTTTTGTCTTTTTCTTTGCTTTTTGTCGTTGTTTATTTGTTTGTTTTATCCCTGTACCTGTTTAACAGTGCGCTTCTTTTTACGTCTTTCTCCAGCTTGTTGCTTTTTTGACAAACTCCTCAGCAATCGATGTTATTGCAGTGTTTTAGTCATGCTCAATTAATACCTGCCCATCATAATGCTTTTTGTTTTCAGTCTATCCCCAAAAGTACAATACATTTTTCTCTTGTTCTCCGAACATAAATTTATTATCTTTTCTTTTAAAAGTCCCAACTCTTTTCCTAAGAGAGTTTGTTTCTTCTCCTCTCTCGTTATTTACGTATATAAATAAATAAATATATATATATGTATTAATCAAATAATAATATTCTTTAGCACTAAGATGTCAGCCAACAATCTAAAAGAATTTCCATCAACTCAAGGTATTGGTCCATACAAAGAGCGCCATTTGGAGTTTAGTAGGTCGTGTGTTTAAATATTATTTGGTTTATAAATTTTTCATTTTTTTATTTTCAGTTAGTTTCTCGCTTTGTTGAAAGTTTTAAAGAATGGTTTTTGTAAAGACATTTTGTTTCTGTGTTAAGGAGTGATATGAAGCTTTTTGAAAAGTAGCATGTCAGGAAATTTGACTCCAGTAGGATACCATAACTGTAGATATGTGACTATGTGTTGGCTGAAAAAAGAAGAAGTCTCAAGTTGTCTCTAAAATATTAGTTTTAATATATGAGTTGGACTGATAGTGACACAATATGGATAATACTTGGACAAAGTAAAGAATCAAAGGGAACAAAGAAGAAGAAGAGGAAAAGCAGCTTTTGACCCAGCATGCAAAATCTAAAGGATCAAAAATAAAGTTAGATAATGAGAAAAAAAATATCCACAGTCAAGAAAAGAGTGATAAAAGACAAAAAACGATCCGGCAATTTTGTGCACTAAAACCATTCGTTATGAAAGGAAGATAAAGCAATTGGCTAACAAACATTGACATTCGATTATGACAGACGTAACAAATTCAGTGGTGTACTAGCAAAAAATTAAAGAAATCATGTGAAGGACGCAAAGAAGAAAATACTTTTAAACAACGTAAGTCAAGCAGATACCACAAAATAATTACTGTAGTAACAGAGTTAAACCAAAAAAACAAGGATAACATAGCAGAGATTGTTTTGACTAATCACTTTAGGTTAAATCAGGTAGAAAATTCAAAATTTACTTGCAGCTAGGAAACAACAAATGCAATCAAAGTCAAGTAAACTCTCTGAATTACTACGTATAAAATAGTAAACACAAATTAAACCCCTCAAAGCAAGTACAGTAATAAGCTGATTTTTTAAAAACGTATGCGGTGAAATGAATAAAATGAGGTATAAATGGTTGGGTAAATCTCTTAAAGGAAAAGGGATGAATTAATACGACTCAAATTGATACTTAAAAGAAAACCTCACGCAAATTGTAACAAATCATTTCCAATTTAGTCCTTGATATAGTCACTGACATTAATAAAACAGAGTCGGAATTCCATTTTATGAAGAAATCTCAGAATTATATAGGAGAAACATAATATGGGCATCAGAATGATTTACGCATTTAAATACAGCAAAATTGCAGTCAAAAAGAAAAGTGGTAGAGAATGTGATGTGTTGCTGACTTAAAAAGCTGCAATTTTGTGCAAGAATTGATCTGGGCATATGGAAAAGGTATGAAATTGGATATCACAAAACAAAATAAGTAAGTGATAATATGTAATAAACAAAAGAAAAGAGCTTGGGTCAAATTATTGAGAGAAGAGTGAGTGTATCACAGTTGGTAAAAATGCTTGAAAATTCCATTGCATTTAATGCAACAAGGCACCAGGGCATTCAAATGATCTGTAGATCAAATAAGGCATTGTATAATCAATTTGTTGTCTGATCAACCTCAAGTCTAAGGAAAGACAAAAAATGTCAAAAGTACATCATATCTAACAAAGTTAGGCTAGTTGTTCTGCTAGAATTTTTTAATGACTTGTAAGCCGAAAACTAATTGAAATAAATCCTTTTAAAGCTACACAATTAAATTTTTCAGAAATCAAAACAGGAAAACTATTAACTGTGTTATTAAAATAAGGCTTGGTATTGTTATTCAAAATATCTGACTTGTATACTGTATATGAATTGTAATAACATTCAGAAATTTATTAAATTTTGACATGATATTAACTGAAGAGAAAAGCTCCTAACTTTAAGCTGTATCCAGTTTATTAGATCAGGACTAAAAGCTGAGATTTTGATAAGCAGAACAACAGTTCCCTTAAAAACATCAATGACTTTGACAATGAATTAAACACCACAATTGCACTAATTTTCCGGATTCTTGCAGAAGGTAAATTTTATCTTAAGTGTTACATTCTGACTGCTCTCTAAATATAGATGCTGTTTCCGAGCAGGTTGACCATATCAGATGGCGGTATAAATCATTTTAAGATTCACACAATATGGATTAAACTACTCTGGTGCTTTTTTGTGAAATGGTTAGGACGATAATCCTTACTTTGGACTTCATTTGAACAATTGTCTCAAAACGATTAAAAAGATAGTCCTTTTCTCTATTTCTCTTAACACGTTTGGTAGATTTATAGACGCCGTAGATGTAAACTGTAGTAGCCTCTATTGTTAGTCTCTTGCATTATAGCAATGCTGTAAAGAAATTACATTGACGTATGTTATAATGTCAATCTTTCATATCAGCTGCAAGAAATGTTTAGAAACATAATAATTCTCTTTCTAATAATTCTGCTCAAATTTCAGACAGGGAGCACTATTGAAACTGACGTTATGACACAGCACTGCCATTAAGGTGGTAATTTCATACACAGTAGTTCTTTGTCTTAGAACGGGTGTTACGTAGGGGACAGAAATCGCTCCAGAAATCAAGCCCATAACTTTGGTAACGATCCAGAGGCAATTACATCTTAGTCACAACCCTCCTGTCACTTTTTTTTCTCAAAAGAATTAAATTACAGGCTAATTAACTCTGATTGTTAGAAGACATAAAAAAACCTTGTCGCATCTAGCAAGAAAGCCATTTGGAATAATCCTATATAGCTACATGTGTATATCTCTCATAAATACATCGTCTGTCTTTTTGGTTTGTACCCAATACCCCTATATCTGTCCACCAACAGGCTAAGAGTAAAAGGGAACGCAAGAACTTTAGCCCCAAGAGTGTAAAAAAAGATAGTAGCTTCACTTGAGCAGTTTTTCTGATCACCTTTATTTGCTGTTAGGCAGTATTTCTTGCTCTTAACATTTTCTTGTTGTACAAGTAATGTTGGGTTAGCAATGACATGTTATTTTAGACTTGCACCTAAGTGCAAGAAAATATTTATTTAAGGGGTGGTCCTTTGTTAGACGATTGTCTGACATTTCGGTAGCAGAGACTGAGAGTTTTGAGGGATATACAGTTAGAAGTCAACGGTCAGAGGAACACTAAGATTTATGAGGTTATGAGTAGTAGTAGTAGTAGTAGTAGTAGTATTTGTACCATTACTCTTTAAAAACAATGACCAAATTCTTTGTTTAGAGTTAATTATCGGTATTTGACTGGAACGACAAGGCTCTAAAATTTATATATAGATATGTCAAAAAGAGCGTTATTGAACATGAGGCTGTTAAATAGAATTTTAATTCTTACTTGTTCACTTTGTAAATGGCGAGGCAAAGAAATACAATGTCTGTCTCATGTTTTGGAACTGGGATTTTTTTGCTAATGCCAATAAACCTAAAAATTGGAATTAATGCGTGAGCATGAAAAAGNTAGTAGTAGTAGTAGTAGTAGTAATAGTAGTAGTATTTGTACCATTACTCTTTAAAAACAATGACCAAATTCTTTGTTTAGAGTTAATTATCGGTATTTGACTGGAACGACAAGGCTCTAAAATTTATATATAGATATGTCAAAAAGAGCGTTATTGAACATGAGGCTGTTAAATAGAATTTTAATTCTTACTTGTTCACTTTGTAAATGGCGAGGCAAAGAAATACAATGTCTGTCTCATGTTTTGGAACTGGGATTTTTTTGCTAATGCCAATAAACCTAAAAATTGGAATTAATGCGTGAGCATGAAAAAGTATTTATGCTGTATACAGATTAAAAACACCTGAGATTTAGTAGTCAGTGGACGGTGCCAGTAACCGAGAAGTTCAGATTTCGATTCCCACATTTACAAACAATATAATTTTACAATATAGCAGTGGCTTGTAAAGGTAAATTGGCCAGAAACAAAGAAACTTAATGCGCTGATACAAGCATCTTACAGGAGTAAGTCCAGGCGAAAACATTACGAACAACAAGGAAAGTTATAGATGTAAGAGCTTTATCATGTCATGAGTCGTAAGCTTTTTCTGAGCTACGTTTCGAGAGCTACTTCTCCCATCGTCAGGAAACTGTACGTCTCTCATCGCCAGCCAGACGATGGGAGAAGTAGCTTAGAAAAAGCTTACGACTCATGACATGATAAAGCTCTTACGTCTTTAGCTTCCTCTGAGTCCATAAAATCTAGAATTTTTATAACAAGGAAGTTATCGTAATCAAGCATAATCATTTGGTCAAACCCTCTCCTAAAATTACTCCATCATCTTCTTTACTCCTACCGTCCTTCTCCAAAAAAGAAACAAACATGATTCGTTGAGTGACCTTTTTAAACAAAAGACCTGCCTTCAAGTAAACTTTACATAGAACATACAGTACAGTATACAACTTCAAAGATATAATGCAAAGCAATAGTTTACCTGGTCAAATATTTTTCTATCATCAGCGATGGTGTTAATTGATGGTTCTGGATTTATTTTCTCATCATTTTCTACTATAAGGACATCGCTTTCTTTAGATGGTCCTTCTACTGCTAGCATTTGCCTTTTTGTATTATAAGGCTTGCAAATTTTTTTATGTATGGTGCTCAATGATCCTTTTTGTCTTTAGCGTTTCTTTCTTGGAGTGAAGGGCAATACTCAACATAACAAATATCTGGCTTTAAAGATGAGCCTAAGAAATGAGACTGGAACAAGAATCAAAAATGATTTTTTGGCCCTGCCAAACTGTAAGCCATTTTCTGACATAGCGATTGTTCTTGGAGCTTGTAAAAATGGCTGGGGAAAAAATCAAAGTAATTTGTTGTCCTCTGCTTACGAAAAGACTTTTGTCATTCTTTTTTCAAAGAATTTTGTCAAAGACTATTTGCAGAATTTACTGAGATTGGCAAACATGCTTTGCTTTCCACTCTAGGTTTATGGAACAAGACTTTAATTTGCTCTTTTTTTAGGTGGGGATGTGTAAGAAGCAACAACTGGGTGGTTATTAATAATTGACTCTGACCAAATTTCCGCCAGGATTTTCCAGGCAGCTACAAAGTTTTCAATTTCACGTCCTGAGACAATTGTATCGTTTGATACATCTAACTGGTTTCCAAAAGTGTCAAAAGGGAGAACGATTACTGCAGTGTTTTTGACAACCGTGCCATTGCTTATCAATTGGGTAATAAGCACTACTTCCTGGTGCATGGGCAAACAGCTACACAGCATCGAATTCGTTGTTTTCGAATTGTCTCGTCTAGACTTCTAAAGCCTGTTCATTTTTCAGAGCTTCAACCGCCCCGCCGTCTAAGGAAATAAAAATAAATGGCTTGACACGGTTTAACGGTCAGAATTTTCTCAAAACCATTAAAACGAAATTCTGTACAACTTTTGTCATCTTTATCACTCCCAATAGAAATGAATGTAGAACCACTGGAGATTATTTCAAACAGGCTACATACAGTGAGAATAAGTTTACGTTGCTCCCTTATTGGAGAATCATGGTCACGGAATATTACTTTGCACTCCAAATGCATCAAGAGTGGTGTTTGCTTCTTGGAAAATGGCATCTGTCATGTTTGCCAGAGAAACATTGCCAACTTAGTTAGAATTAGCCACATCTGTTTNAAACGAAATTCTGTACAACTTTTGTCATCTTTATCACTCCCAATAGAAATGAATGTAGAACCACTGGAGATTATTTCAAACAGGCTACATACAGTGAGAATAAGTTTACGTTGCTCCCTTATTGGAGAATCATGGTCACGGAATATTACTTTGCACTCCAAATGCATCAAGAGTGGTGTTTGCTTCTTGGAAAATGGCATCTGTCATGTTTGCCAGAGAAACATTGCCAACTTATTTAGAAATAACCACATCTTTTTTTCCCAAACTGGCAAGATACGTGTACCCCAGGGAGTGCCATTGCAAAATGACCATCAAAATTCTCTTTTCTTAATTTTTTTTGTCGGCGCTAAAGCTTTACTGGGACAGTATGAACATGTCTCTTGCCACCTTTACGGCTCAAATTAGCAGGAAAAAGCCAATATTAAGTTGTAGTTCTGCTTAGATTAGAGCCTTTCTTTTCCAAGTGACTTTACAAATCATTGAGGGAACTCACAAAAGTATATACTTTCGATCTCAAAAGTACGTCAACATCAAACCCTTGTACAACAATTGAAACAATAGCATGCAAATCCTCTTCTTGTGACTCCAAATTTGATTGCCCTGCTGTGGTCTTAACTCCTAGCTTCTTGAGTTTTGGAGCTACCACAGAATTATCAGTCGATAGGTCCTTCAGGGGTTGCCTTCTTTTATTTCGCAGCTTTTGATAACTCTTAGCTTACGACTTCACACGTTTTATCCTCTTATCAATGTTCTTTTCTCCGCTCTTAACTGTTTGAAATTATTTTTACTTCCAGGTGTCAGTTCAAGTTATTTTTCCTCATCAACAAGGCTTGTGATTGATTCATTCAATACGTTTATTTGCGAAGTAAGTTGGTCTTGAACCTGGGTTTCTTTCTTTTCCTTGGATTCCTTTTTCTTATCATCAACAACCTTTGGCGTGTCTAGAAGGAAAAATTAAATCCCTTTCACTTGTACGAAAATAGTGATTCGAAATAAGCTTTCATTTAACAAACTTGAAGATAAAAGTGATCGGAGTTACAAAATTCTTGACTTGACTTGACTTAGTTGCATAACCCTAGTTATCGGGTCCTCGCACATTCCCTTGATACAACTTCATTCCATTTTGCTCGCTCTTTGGCTTTACGTTCAATTGTCAGTAGAGGGATGCCAAGATCAAATCGAATTTGGTCTGACCATTTCTTGTGTGGTCTTCCCCGTTTTCTTTTGCCTGGGAATTCTTCTTTATATGATTTTCTCACATGGCTGAAATCATCACGTCTATTCACATGTCCGAACCAGTTCATTCTACAGTCACATATNGTGATCGGAGTTACAAAATTCTTGACTTGACTTGACTTAGTTGCATAACCCTAGTTATCGGGTCCTCGCACATTCCCTTGATACAACTTCATTCCATTTTGCTCGCTCTTTGGCTTTACGTTCAATTGTCAGTAGAGGGATGCCAAGATCAAATCGAATTTGGTCTGACCATTTCTTGTGTGGTCTTCCCCGTTTTCTTTTGCCTGGGAATTCTTCTTTATATGATTTTCTCACATGGCTGAAATCATCACGTCTATTCACATGTCCGAACCAGTTCATTCTACAGTCACATATAATGCTCTAATGTAAAGTATTTAAAGTATAATTCACTGTAACTGAATAAAGAACAACTTTAATTATAATAATTGCTTTTGCTCTAAACAGGTTTGCATATAACTGTCTGAATCTCGCTTTCTCTAGATGAATGAGATGCCAAAGATTTCGATGTTCGGCTGGTTAAAATTTGAGCAGAACGATCGCTGTTTACTTATTCTACGGTGCATTATCTTCTGCAAATTAATTTATGCTTCTTCATATTTCCTTAAATCATTTTTCACATTGTTCCGAATTGCCTGTGCTTTCTGCACTTGCAATGCAATGTTGAGATCAAGGTATGCCCTTCTGTAACCAAGCTCTAATCTAAATCAATATACCTTTTGGTATTGGGATCCATTATTTCTATTTAGTAGAAATTATTACCATTAAAAGAAAATAAGAGTTTCAGACAAAATGTATAGGTATCTTGATGACGTATTATGTTCACATTTTGCCTCAAATACATTTAACCACGTTTATTCCTCCATCAAAGTGAAGTCATTTGCAGTATTAAAGAAACCTCAAGAGAGTTAAAGGTAGATCATCGGATTGGAAATAGAGTCTAAAGTGTTATGTAAACATTTGAAATCGTCTATCGCTATTATATCAATAACTCGTAATTTAAAAACCGATACTTTCTTTCCAAGAAAACCTAATAGAAAACATTCAAGCAAATCAATAATAAAAAACATTATAGTCAGCAGTTATGAAAATAAGTTTAATTTATGTATGTATATAGGACGTAGAAAATTTCAGTCAAAGATGGAACTGGACGACGAAACATACACATATATGTCTTACTTTTAATTGATTATACATTAAAAAAGCGGGGATCCCGCTTTTTGTGTTTGAAATTTGACACAGAAAGTGCCTCTGGTGTAGTTGATCCTAGGGATGGATGACAACTTGTCGTATTTCTATTACGTTTTTCAAATTGGCTGCATTTATCAATTATTTATATTTAAACTAGCTGCTTCTTCATATTGCTTTGACTCTTGAAGTAAAATAATTGTGGTAGAGTGAAAAGTTGGAGCAGGTTACAAAGAAAATGGGATGGAGAAGGAGGGTTACATAACAAACGTTGACAGGATGGAGGGGTTAAAATTACCCCAAATAGGATGACGTCAATTGTGGATGGGGCAATTGGAATGTGCCAATACCCTAAAGCACTTCCTCATAGTCTATAAAAACTGATNCCTCTGGTGTAGTTGATTCTAGGGATGGATGACAACTTGTCGTATTTCTATTACGTTTTTCAAATTGGCTGCATTTATCAATTATTTATATTTAAACTAGCTGCTTCTTCATATTGCTTTGACTCTTGAAGTAAAATAATTGTGGTAGAGTGAAAAGTTGGAGCAGGTTACAAAGAAAATGGGATGGAGAAGGAGGGTTACATAACAAACGTTGACAGGATGGAGGGGTTAAAATTACCCCAAATAGGATGACGTCAATTGTGGATGGGGCAATTGGAATGTGCCAATACCCTAAAGCACTTCCTCATAGTCTATAAAAACTGATTTCATGAAGGCATGTTATCGCATCTTCAGACCTTCCTCGCAAGTCAATGCTACAAGTACTGAAAGTAGCAACCAACAAACTAGATCAAACTCCGATAATGGTTTTACATTTAATAGACGAGTAATTAGACAAAAATTAGTTTGAGGGTGAAACAGGAATAAAACCTTTGTCAACCAACCCACTTTATTTTACAATCACTATCTGACATTAATTTTACTATCAGTATTTTCAGTGATTTTTTAATAATTAATGTTGCTTCTAACGCTTTCTTAAATAACATTAGAAAACATTTTTGAGATACATCGGAATACAGCTTTTGGTTTTCGAAAATAAAATATTCTAACCTAAGACCTGTGCTCTGAAGTTACTCCTAGAACAAAGTCTATCCTATCTTTACAACGTCAACACTGCAGCTTTGATTCACATTAGATCAATGGTCGTACAAGACAGACATTTCTATTATCACACATGCAATTTAACTCTTTATGATATCAAAACCCCTTGAATATTGGATGGAACTTGGGAATCAGAATAATCTTGCACTCGTTTCTACTTTTAGCTGTGTTTTCGTTAAGGTTAGTTAATGGCAATATTGTTTATAATACACAACAAGGTTATTTGGAAATAACCCCAGATTACACCTCACATGTTTTCACTATGAGTATCAGTTAAAAAATAGGCCACGCATAATTCATTTTCCCCTTAAAATCTTTAAACAGGATACGTCGTTCAAACACAAAATAGTATAGCATTCCAAAAGCATCCTGTTTGTACAAACAAATACGATGGTTAATCTGGTACAGTACTTAGCAAAACGTAGCCTAAAAGTTGAAATTTATATATGATATGTATTTGCTCTTTTTCGTTTTGCCTGCATAAAACAATAAAATTGGTTAAAATGAAAATTACGAAATATTACTGAACACAAATTTCCATTTTCGTCGACATATGTTGTTCTTTTTTCAAACATCTTTTTCATCCATCCATCCATGCATCATGACCTTTACTGTAATCTTAATATTTTTTGTTGATTGTTTATAAACAGCTATAAAAAAATACTTATTCATAGTTGCAGGAAGTAGTTTTTAAATATTTCAAACCAGCTGGGAAGCCCAATGTTGAATGGTCAATTAAAGCTTAATTTAGATCTGAAATGATTTCTACTGGAAATCGGATATTTGATAATATTGCAGTGACGTATTCATTGACCACTATTACATTATCAAACCATGTAACTTTTTAAAATAATCTGCTAAAATATCCTAGGTTGTGGAATTTCTTGAGGCAAATTCTTAATTAAGATCCGTTTGTATTCGTTGACCAATAATCAGCTTTATTTTATTGATGCTTAAAATCATCGTAGGTTTTTTTTTATTTTTGACTTTGGAAAGTCTTGAGAAAGAAAATCTTGCGTTTGTAATTCCACAGTTGACCTAGTGGTGTAAACCATAAACAAATCATCATTTCTAGGACCTATTTTTAATTTATTGATGTTTTATTGATCATAATTTTGTTACTGAGTTTTTCTAAAGATGTTTTCTTGTGGTTTTTGTTCGTGTTTCAAACCGATAAACTTGTGGCCATTAACAAAACATTGGAAAACGTCACAATGTTTCATTAAATTGCAGGCTTGTAAAAACGTATTAAATGAACATTTCCGAATCTAATTCACTCCTGTTTAACTTTTTACCATTTGTTTTAGTAAAAACAGCATGTGAAAATGTAAGTTAACTCATTGTCCTCATTAATGTTAAATAATGTGCAATTGATCAATTGACCTTTCCTGATATCATAATTTCTTTTTGTTCCCCAGGCGCCAATGACAATATTGTGGTAAGGAGATATTTGAAGTTCGGAAAGGTCAGAGATTTAAAGGCAGAGATTTTGATGTAGACAGGTAAAGTACCACAAATTAAAAAGAAAACCTTTTGTATGTGGAGATATTATTGCCAGATAAATGTATTCCACCTTGTGTGTGTTCCTTGTAGCTTTTTCTCGCAATGAAGCACAACGGTTATGCTTTCCTAAGCATAGACAGTTGTGCTTCTCTTAGACCTAACTTCTTGATCTCAAGGCAGATGTTTAAGGATCGGTAATGGGAAACAAAAGAAAAGGAGAGGAAGACAGAGACTGAAATTCATTACCAGCTTGAACAAGGATCTCCAATTCAAGAGGAGTGAATGTGAAATTTTAGCACTGATAAAAGAGAGAAAGAGATGGAAGACCATGATCTCCAACGTCCTGAAAGGATAAGGAACTCAGAAGAAGAAGAAGAAGAATGGGAAACAACTGCAGATGTGTATATTACTAAACGTTTTGAAAAATCTTTTGTTGACTTAGAAATCTCACCAAGGCTTTAGTTATGTCCATACGTCTTCTGATTCTCACTTTGGAAGCCTATCAGTCTAGTATTAGAATACAAATGCCTTAAATCATAGCATTTATTTCGCCAAGAATAAGTAGTGTATCCCCGACGGATGCACTCCTATATAAAAAGTGGTACCCTTCCTAATTAAAAGTATTTGATAACAGTTCCTTTTCAATGACATTGTACTTTCAAAATCACCCATTTTCATTGACTGTTTTAAAGTTTTCATTAAAAGTTAAAGAAAGTTTCACCCTAACAAAGATTATTATCTAAAAATATGCTAGACTTAGCAACTTTTTTCAAGGATGTCTACCAAATTTATTTATTTCTTCTGTACATGACTCATGCATATAATATACAAAATTGCAAATCATAGAATTGATTGAAAAATTATTGCAAATGATAAAATAATGTTTCAGGTGTCAATAAAAATGGGTGAATTTGAAAGTACAATGTCATTGAAAAGGACCTTTATCAAATACTTTTAATTAGGAAGGGTTCCACTTTTTATATAGGAGTGAGGAGCCGTGGCTTAATGGTTAGTGCAACTGCAGCGTAACCAAGAATTCCGAGTTAGATTCCCCGAGCGGGAGACTTTGGAAACTCACAAAAGAAAAAAGCCATTGGTTGGCGTCAGGAAGGGCATCCGGTCAAGAAATTCCTCACTGCCAAATCCAAGTCCCTGTGAAGGGCGCCGTCTTAGCCTCAGTTACTGTAGGAAAATGACGTTAAAACCAAGGAAAAAAAGTGCATACGTCGGGGATATGCTATTTATTATTGGTGAAAAGTGTCTTCTACAAGTTACATGCTGTTAGCTAGATGAGTTTTTTTCCGACACGTTTTCTATGAAAATTATCCCTTTAAAAAATCCTAGATCCTACGATTGGAAGAAATTTAAATCCTTTTCTCAGTGAATTTAAGAACAAGGTTAAGTGCCACTTTTTATAGAGAAGTGCACGCACCAGAAGTATATAGTAATTAATATTGGATTGTTTTAATCGAAAGTTTTTTTACTGACTATCGACTGGCTCAAGGTCACAGAATTAAAAGAAACAAAAAGTTAAATAGCATTTTATGAATACAGAAAACAAAAAAGGTATTGGAACAAACACTTTTTATGACTGGCTGTCTAAACTAATTCAGGACCTTACACAAATTCTTTTCATCTACAGAGTAAAGGTAGATTTTGTTCTTCCAATTACTTTCAACTGTTTGATCCTGAGATTTTCACCTCATTCGCACATCTGCAACAAATGCTGTTGTAGCTGAATCTCAAGTTGGCAAATGCCTTCCTATATTCTTTTTGGGTGAACTCGATTGACTTTTTTCTGTAATTTCTAAGCAGATGTTGTTTTATTCTGTCGATTAATCTTAGATATGTATGCCTCAAGTACCATGCATCACATACGCATTTAAACTCATAAAGAGGCATACCTAAATCTGTGGCAAGGAGCAGGTCCTGTGCAGACGAAGAAAGTGTTTTTATCATTACAATAAACTAAGAGCAGATCAAGAAAATCCTTCATTTTTTCTATTAGATTGTCTAAGAATGTGATGACCATATACTAGTTGACAAAAGCTAACGATGTCAAACAAGTTATTCTATTCAGAAAGATTTATCAAAACACACAGTTTGTGTCACCAATAACATCAAAGATATGTCCACCTTCAGTGCTGTCATTTTTTGACAAAACACATTTAAACCTATTCATAAATAGATTATTCTCGTTCAAATTGTTTTGTTTGCGATAAAAACGCTAATACTGAAACTGTTATTTATCCTTTGTCGTTCAAATCAAAACCTTACTTGTAACCATAGAAAACGCTGAAACCTTATTGTACATTCACAAGTCAAATATGACTTTGAAACTGTAAATGACGCTTATTTTCAAGTACGACTAAAAATATTCAAAAAAATGCAAAAGGAAATTCCGCGCTCTAAGCAAATCTATTTTTTGCAGCAGCTACTTTGATTGCTCCTAGAAAGAAAGAAAGAAAGAAAGAAAGGAAGAAAGAAAGAGAAAATATGTGTGTGTGTGTGTGTGTGTGTAGCCTTAATTATTCCTTGGAGTTGTCTGGTATCTCCAATATCTTTCCATTATTATCAAAGCCTGGGTGAAAATACTTGCACGATCTTGGTTATTTTTGGCCCTGAAAGATCCATGAGGTAGGTGAATCAAGTTANTTGCAGCAGCTACTTTGATTGCGCCTAGAAAGAAAGAAAGAAAGAAAGGAAGAAAGAAAGAGAAAATATATATGTGTGTGTGTGTGTGTGTGTGTGTGTGTGTGTAGCCTTAATTATTCCTTGGAGTTGTCTGGTATCTGCAATATCTTCCATTATTATCAAAGCCTGGGTGAAAATACTTGCACGATCTTGGTTATTTTTGGCCCTGAAAGATATATATATATATATCCATGAGGTAGGTGAATCAAGTTAGGATAGGAAGTATGTTGCCTATGTTACAGTAATGTTTTTTAGTACATAGTAATTACACTTTAGAATGAATGATACATGAATTTGATATCATTCTCTATACTACCCAACATTCTTCTTGAAGGTAATACGCCAGGACTCGATAAAATGGTCAGATATCAGACGCTTCTCGCCAGGTGTTGGAACATGGAACTATTTCTTTCAGAGAAAATCTTACAGTATAAGCATTTTTCTGAAAGGGAGTCCATCGGAATACCTTTATTGGCGTTTCAGGCATAACAGGTACGGCAGCTAGTGTGTTTAAGGAGTAAAGTGATCACATAGTCTTTACCACTTATGAACCATAAAACAGAATACAGCAATAAATTTGTCTGTAAGCTTATCTGCTACATATCACTTAACAGCTCTTAAGACGGATAAGGAAAGGTTAAGAATATTTGAAGAATTAATTGGCAATTACACTAATAACAGGAAATATGATCTCATGAGGAAATCAAATTGCTTCTAATTCCTACCAGGGAAAAAGACTTCATAAGAGATAAGACTGATTTTTAGTACTTTGAGAGTAGATTATATTCTGTTTTGAATATTATATTCCAACAATTGTCAACCTGTCTAGAAATTCAAAGAACAGATGGTATTTCTGGTATTTCTACCCTATGGCATTAAATTTGACTGTTTAGTTTTATACAGAAATCAAGATTCTAAAATTACAAGGAATTTTCTCGGCTCATAGGAATCCAGAATAAAGACTCAAGTTTTTTACAGATAAAAGAATAATTGTTTCTGGCTTTATCCCTTCCATTACTGGAAATGCTAATAAGGTGAACTCGATACAAAAGTAAACTGACTATTGTGTAATACAATTCTACACATACAGACAGCTTTTACTCGAATTCTCAACTTTTACTCGAGCTACCAGACGAAAGCAGAAAGGAAGTAATAAATTTCTATACTTAACTGAGGTGTGAAATGATCATTTCATTTTTCAGATAGCAAGTGAACCAGGTCAAATGACCAGAACAAAAAAAACACGTTAAAGACTATGTTAGCAGTTAAAGGGTACAAACAACCTCGTCGCCAATGTTACTATTTTCTACATTGCAGAAATTACATAAAACACTACTTTAGAATTATCCAACAAACTAAATTCGCTTGCAAAGATTTGTCAAAGCTTAGAGGTAAAATTTACAAAGTCTACAAAGTCCTCTCCGCAACATTTTCTTTACTTAGATGTCCATGAATTCATCCAAATTAAGGCACGATCTGTCCGAAGCTTTCATCAGTGTTTGCAATTAAACATTAAAGTTGAATCTCCTCTTTGAAAATCTTCTCCTTAAAAGAAAATGTTATTTTACTAGATTCTTTCAAAGGGTTTAAGAGCTTAGCGATTACGATAGTAGGGAAGACAGTGGTCCATTGTACTTGGGGCCATTTGAAACAGCTGCAATAACTTAACGAGGCATTACCATAAAATGCTGAGAATGGTGTCAAGATATAGTCTTTACAGGCCTTGGGTCCGTTTAAATAAGATAGTTTTTTCATCTATTTACAAATTAGACAGAGTACCTTGTTTGGTGCGGTTAAAAGCAAATATTTTCAGCAATAAACTTTAAAAATTTTGACAGACTTGTTAGTCACCATTGTGATGTAAACGGAAAACGTATAATCTCATTGATGCGATGGCGCTACTTAGAAGTTCCTTTAAACATTTATACACTTTCAGG
Source organism: Morbakka virulenta (assembly GCA_003991215.1). Classification (NCBI taxonomy): domain Eukaryota; kingdom Metazoa; phylum Cnidaria; class Cubozoa; order Carybdeida; family Carukiidae; genus Morbakka; species Morbakka virulenta. The sequence continues at coordinate 784,622 of RDPX01000319.1, forward strand.
ATCCATAGTTGATTTTTTAAAATATACCAATCTCGATCTTCAAGTTAAGTGTGCTTCGAGCACTTAAGTATTATTTTTGATTCAATGTACGACAGGTACTTTGAGAAAATTAGGCAATCAGTAGAGTAGGGATGAAAGCTAAAATTGAAAACGAGAGCAACAGGGACAAGTGCTGCAGATCGAGCGTCGAGCGTTATGGCCCGAATCGAAGCGGAGAAGAATGGATTTGGTACCCAAAGCGGAATTTTTGGATATAAAGGTATTGCTTTGAAGAAACTATTTGTAAATGGTGTTCGACATCGAATTGGGTTTTCGTTTTTCCTATGTGCATGGACTGATTTGGTCACTTGATTTTCCATTTTGGTACCAGAGTTTTATTTGACACCTTATGTTCTTCTTCATTCAGTTGCAGAAAAAATTATTTTTTTCGAAAATCATAATAATCGTTTCAGTAGTTAAGTTTTACAGCTCTGCGAATTTTTCATGTGACTCAAAATGACGTGACAGCGAGCTCTGCAATTTATCAATCTGAAATCCTTGTACCATGTTGTTAATTTTACTGTAGTATCAAATAACTAAGTTCTGTGATACTACAGTATCAATGGGAGACACCCTTTGTTGTTTTACATTTTCCATGAATTTATCATGTATTAACCGAAAAACCCTTCAACAACTGGCAGTTGGAAACGTCATTAAAGCTAATGCCATTAATTAGAATACTGTCAACTAACTTCGGCAAGAGTTTAGTTGAAACATAAACAAAATGTTTTTGAAAATCCTTCTTGACATAACATTAGGTTTTTTGGTGGTTTTATAAAGACATCAGGAGTTAACGCTCAGGACAATTAAATTTGTGTGACAAACTGAAATAATGTACAAACAGTTCCAATTAACCTCGACAACCGTTATCAAATATCTTGCCGCCATCCGACTTCAGGTAATTCTCTTTGCAATTTTATTTAACATCATTCAACTTATACATAATGTTTTAAAAAGCTCATGACCACCTGAATTAATACAATATAAATTCATCGGTGGAAAATGTTTGAAGTCAGTACAAACATAAATCGTAGTTTTCTCTTTATCAATTCAAAGAAGCCTTGCTGATGTGCAGTTGTTATCTTTCAATGATCATGATGTTTTTATGGTTTAGTGTCTATGTTTAAGATGGTTAACTTGTTCGGTTGGGAGTTATTTTTTTCTTTGCTAATTCAGACTCTAAGGTTTTACTGGTTTTTGACGTAGCCCCTTTTACTTGTGTTGATCGACGTTTGATTTGAAAAGTAAGAATGAGGTTAGCAAAGGGTTTTCAGTTGGATTATCTGTCGCTTTATCATAACGATGAAAAATTTTGCAATGTCTTGCTAGTGGTTAACACCTTTAAAACCAGATATGCTAATCATCTTTCAGTGTTCACTTCTGAGATTCAAAAAACGTGAAAACCGAATGTAAATTTTTCAATATCATTCAAACACGAATCTAAACTCTTCAAATTATTTAGATATTATTATAAATTATTTTACCAATCCTACCATCGTTACTTAACGTATAAAAGTATTTAGGACGACCTTGAATAGGTTGACTGGAGCTTCGTCAACCTTGCAACAATCTTTTATGATACCGAGTATTTTGCATTTATCAAAAATTGCTATCAAAGGTTATTTTATGCTTGAAGCATTGTATTTTACGTCAATGGCATAGTTTTATAGAATAGCGTAAAATACCACCTCACGTCCAAAATGGTAATCATTTTAAATCTTAAAATAAACGCAGCGGCTTCAGGCTACGAATCTATATATAAGTGATTACACTTCATCAAAACATATTTGACTTCAAGGGGAAATATACATTTTCTTAAGCATCATGACGAGTACATTACGAATATCACAATTACAAGTAAATTTGAATGTTTTTGTAGAAAATATTGAATCACGCTCAAATTTGCAATTTTTGGTCAAAAATCTGCCCATTGGAAGTAATATTTATTGATATATTCCACTTAGTATATACTATTTAACAGCCTAGTCTAATTTTCATCGTAGCTGTTACTAATATACTTTATATAGACATATTGTATGCCAAGCCTATCACTTTTTGGCTGCCATATGCATATTGATTTCCTTAAAATTCTGATCGGCAACTCCACAAAGAGCTTGATGGAAATATTGCATAGGGAAAAGTTGAAAAACTGCTGAATCAAACTGGAGGCGACGAGAAGTCCGCTTCTCTTTGAAATGAAATGCGTCAATTTCAAAGGAATATCATCAACATCACAAAAGAAAAGATAAACAGTCGGCTAAACATACTCGGAACTGAAAAGAAATCTTGGATCTTGGATCTCTCTTGTACAAGACCGCCTCAATCGTGAAGTAAATAATGTCACACGATGAATTTCAGCAGTCAGCCAAAACAAAGGTTCATATTTAATTAAGCTTACTCAGAAAATGGCTAGTCGTGGTTGCAAAAACCTTGTTGGTGAATTTTGATATATATGTGGAGAGTTTATGAGAGGTAGAAGTAGAAGGTATTACTTGAAAAGTTGTGACAACTTATTCAAAAAATACAAGTTTTATTTTGGGATTGCTGTAGGAGACCAGGAAAAGTCATGGGCACCACATTTTGCATGTCAAACATGCACACGAACTCTTGAAGGTAAAAATTTTTCTACTGTAACATAAATACAAAGTCATGTGTTTTACAAATTAGGTACATATACATTTTAAGAATTCAATAAATTTTTCTAAAAACTACTCATGTATGTTTGACTTTTCTGCTCTTGGAAAAGCATAACTTCCTCGTCGGACAGTAGCAGTGCAGAAAGTACTTCATATGACCAAGAACAAGATCTAGAGTACAATGAAATAAATACCAGTCAATAATACGCTAATCAAAATGACATAAACGATTTAATTCGTGATCTAGGATTAACAAAGTCGAAGGCGGAGCTGCTGAACGAAGCAGTGTAATCTTCATGAAGCTGTCAAGCTAACAGATCAAAGAAAATGACATTTGTCGTTTTCACAATTCTTTTATAAGTCCGATGGAATATGTTATTGTACTAATGTTGAAAACCTCTTTGACGCTTTGGGATTACATTCAGATACATCTCAATGGCGTCTGTTTATAGATAACTCGAGTAGACGTTTAAAAGCTGTATAACTCTAACATGATAGTGAATATCCATCCTTGGTCCTACCACACTCAGTTGTGCACAAAGAGACCTACGAAAGTGTAAAATTGCTACTATGTTAAAGTATGATAAATATAGTTGGGATGTGATAGAAGATTTTAAGATGGTAGCATTTTTAATGGGATTGCAGGGAGGTGTTGCAAAGCACTCTTGCTACCTGTGTTTGTGGGATAGTAGGGATAAGCAACGGCACTGCAGAGGTCATGCTTAGCCTCCAAGGGAAAGCTTCACCGTTGGGTGAGAAAATGTTAAGTTAGATCCACTAATTCCTCAGTCACAAATTTTAATGCCGCCACTTTATATAAAGCTAGGTCTAATAAAGCAATTTGTCAAGGCTTTGGATAAAGATTCTAAAGCATTCAAGTTTCTTCAAACAGTGTTTCCCTCGCTTTCAGAAGCCAAGATTAAAGTAGGAGTTTTTGTTGTACCACAGGTACGTTTCCAACTCTTCTAAATAGAGTCGAGAAGGCTGCTTGGTATAGTTTGGGATAAATTGTAAAGGGGTTCCTGGGTAATAAAAGGGCTCGTAACTATACTGCGCTTGCAAAAAAAGTGATTGAAAGGTATAAAGATATGGGTTGCAGAATGTCCTTAAAGCTGCACATGCTGGATCCCCACCTTCTCAACTATAAAGATAACCTTGGAAAGTACTCGGAGGAAGAAGGTGAAAGGTTTAAGATAAAATAGACTTTGAGTGCAGATATAAGTGGCAATGTGATGGGAACATGATTGATGACTACATTTGGAGCTTGGTAAGGGTTAGCGACTTAGTTAATAAAGATCACATTAACTATGTTTGGGAAGTCTGGTTCTTTGTGATAAATATGCTACAAACTCTCTGGGTTTTTTCCCATTTGCATTCAATGTCTGACAGTGCGCTAACATTTTTACAGATGAGGTATCTCACCTTAATTTGATATCGACTTTGTCTCAAAAATAAAGCGTTTGATTTTATTTTATTTGGAGATCCATTTCATGTTATGCTCGTAGAATTAACTCATGAAAGTCACTAACAGCAAAAAAGTAAATGTTATATTTCTTCTTCTTGCTACGTGATTCTTGTATTACTTCTTCTTTTTAAGTTGACGTATATGGCGTTTTTGTGCATTTTTGTGTTCCTTTTGCATTATAGATTTCAACCAGTACGGAATGAACTTTTTCATCATAACGTTATGCTTAAATAAAGGAAGAGATCACATTACAGTTGGTCGAGAAAAAATATTTAAATACTACTGATCTGTAATTAAAAACTAAGACAAATTCTCATAGAATGAACTCCTGTATGCCGCCAACAACAAAGTAAAAAGAAAGTGTACTTCTTTCCTATTTCTTTGTAGAAACTCTCTTATTATATCATTCACATGTAGATATAAAATAAAGGCAAAGCTCAAACAACAGTTGAGTGGGTAAAAATTGTAAATATCATTTGCACGCAAAATTGCGACAATTTTAGAAAATAGAAAAAGTCTTCTAAATTCTACTAGGACATTCAGATTCATATGAAACTTTATATATGAGTATTTTCAGCCATGGGAAATACGATAAGAGTTGTTTCGCTTTGAAGACAAAAAATGTGTTACATAGCGTTATCTGAGATGGACAGAGACCTTCGATAGAGATTCAAGATCAAGCGTCAAAATAAAGTCAAACGAAATATGAAAAGAATAGAATGTCAGGGGTACATATGTTGCATCGTTGGCCATTATTGAACTGTAAATATTCATTCAACTTACAGGGGTTTTGCATGTTACGCTTTTAATGGTAGCAATATTGATAAAGTTATGGCAATAAATACCTTTCAGATATTGTTTTCAAAAGACTTAGTCAAAATTATATTGTTACCGGTTACCTGGTCAATAAACTTTAAAGCATCCATCCGGATTTTTATATTTTCGTCCAAAATTTAAATCTTTGACAAACATTTAATTTTGGAGACCCTTGCCCCAACAAACCACCCCAAGTTCCAGCTCTTTCAAAACCCAAAGACAAAATTGACCAAAAATGGTAAAAAAAATTGCTTTACTGATATCTGTTTCATCTGGTGTACTTGTTCAGGGAAAATCAATGAGGATAGTAATGATTGCTAACAATCCTGTTGAGATGTAATATATTCTTGATAGGCCAGTCGATACTAGCAAAAAATTTAAGCTGCCAGTAAACTTCAACAAAACGGAAGTCATCAACGTGAGCTGTCCTCAGAGAGATTGCAACATCAGAGAGAAAAAGTCATAGAGGTAGTCCAAAAGTTCAAATACTTTGGTACCATTGTAAGTAAAAACTAATCTCTTGAGAAGAAAAAAAAAAGAGGAAATTTAGAAAGGAAATCAGGCTGTTGGTACACTTAAAACATTTGGGATAAAAGATATCTTTCCATAAATAAAAGCAAGATTTTATGAGACGATAATCTGACCAATCTTTTTCAACTGTCAAAAAAGCAGATGTACTGAAGTCACGACTGGCTCCTATATTTAAAAGCAAAGATAAGCTGTTGAAACACGGCGATCTTTAACTAACAGACCTGACAGAGATGCGCCTATAAGCATAAGCTGGAGGCGGAAAATTTGCTCAGTTAGTTGCGAAGTTATGGTAGAAAATGGCGGTCTTGCTCACGTGCATGTCGTGATAGTTTGATATTTCGTTGTGGTTCTGGCTAGAAATTGAAATAATAGTATTTATTGAAATCTTGGATAAATTCTTGTTTACTTTATCTTTTGTTGACGATGCCATATAAATGCTGTGTCACTAATTGCAATGGCAATTATGATAAGGAAACCAAAGTCAAAGTTTATCGTTTACCTAGAGAGAAGGATGGTCGTGAAAGATGGATCAAATCTATTTCCCGATCAAATCTACCAGATTATCCTAACACAGTTGTCTGTGAGAGACATTTTCCTGAGAACGTTCCCAGAATAACAGTTTTTGGGAAAAGAAGACCTCGTGATCCTCGTTCTGTGTTTACATATGTGAAACAAGTTCACATATGTAATAGTTCAAGAAGCACTACGGTATCTTCAATGTTTAATTTTAAGCCATCAACAAGAAATAATACTGGAGCAGATGGACTGTATGGATTCTCGCACCTTTGTCGGTGAGAAGAAATACAAACCAGAACATATCGTGCGGGCATTCGAATATTTTAGTATACCAAAGTCTTTGTATAGCCGAGTTCGTCAAGATTATGAATACCGAGCTTAACTATGTTATCTCAAATCACAACAAAAATTACTAATTCGTACTCAGATAGTGATTACATTAAAAAGATGTTTTCCAGCATGAAAGATGAACGGCATAAACATTGTATCATATTAATTGATGAAGTATATGTAAAACCTTCGATAACTTATCATGCTGGCTCCATATTTGGCAGATCTGTAAATGATCCAAATAGACTTGCTACTATTATACTTTCATTCATGATTGTCTCTCTATTTGGTGGGCTAAAGTTTTTATGCAAGATACTTCCAATTAGCAAATTGGATACTGATTTTTTATTCGAACAGACTAAAACATTAGAGATTATCCAGAGTTCTTCTGCAATTGTACATGCAATTATTTGTGACAATAATCGGGTTAATCAATCGTTTTTCCAAAAGTTTTCTTGTGTTAAACCATGGCTTATAGTTGATCATATATACCTGCTTTTCGACTTTGTTCATTTTATGAAATCAATTAGAAATAACTGGTTGACTGAAAAAACACAAGAATTGTATTTTAGAGATGATGATGATGTTCAATATGTTGCAAAATGGAGTGATTTAAAAAACTTCATTCGGTAGAAAAAGATCACATAGTAAAGATGTGGCAACTGACAGAAGTTGCTGTGTACCCTAAGCCAGTAGAACGACAGAAATTCAGTACTTGTTTAAAGGTATTTTGCGATGAAACTGTTCGTGCGCTAAAAAATCATTCTGATATTTGTGAAGCTGATGGTACCATAAAATTTATCAATAAAGTTGTGGAAAATGTTAAACGTTAGAGGTTTACTTGCTGATGCTCGGTTTAGAGATGATGATCGGGCTGTCATAGAATCTGATAATGATGAAAAATTAAATTACTTGCTGAAGATAGCCGCTGACTTGGCTGAGTCAATGAAGAAAACAACTGGTAGTAAAAGAATGAAATCATTAACTATAGACACTGCAAAAGCAATTTCCCACACATGTAGAGGTTTAGTTGACATGACAAAATATCTCCTTTCAACGACTCATTCTTTCGTAATGCTTGGGATTAATACGACTGATCCCCTTGAGAAAATGTTTTCAAATTTACGTCAAGGTTCAGGTGGGACATATTTTATAACTGAACAACAAGTTTTGGAGAAAGTGAGAATTCAAAAAGCTGAGCTATTTTTGCAGCTTGATATCGTTGTTAATAACTTAGCTAATGCTGAACACAGTTATGATAAATGCTCCTATTTACCAGATGATAATCGTTCAGAAATAATTGAAAACATACATACGATGGAAGAATGACTACTTCATGGTGTAAGAATGAGTATCGTGTATATTAGTGGATATGTTCCTCAAATGCCATCAGGTACATACAGTTATTATGATAAATATGGAGATTTTACAAATTCAATTAATCGTGGTGGTCTCAAAATTACCCCCAGATAATTATTGTCAGTTATGTTTATTTGGGTATGTTGTATTTCATGAAGTTCAAAACAAAACTTGTAGAAAATCATTTACGAACATTTTTATGTTATTGTCTGATATGTATGGACTAAATGTGGAAAGAAAGCATGGTAACACTTTCTCAAACATACTTTTTAACAACACAAGTAGACTTTTTACACCAAGATCATCGGTAAAACCAAAATAGAAATTGTTAAAGTTGGCATTAGAGTAAACCACATCAAAATTATTTATTTATTATTTATCTGTGTTTTTTATGTAAATACTTTTTATATCATCATATTTTTATTTTTCAGGAAGAGGTTGATTTTGAAAAAAAAAGTATGATTTTGTGTCCCAAAACCTTACTATGATCTTTACATTGATGAACTTCTTGGAGGTGTGACCTAATTTTGATGAAAGAGTTGGATTTAAGCCTTTTTTCTCTCAAAATCCGTTAATATCTATTTAAAGTTACCCGCCTCCAGCTCACGCCTTCAGTCGCATGTCTGCTAGGCCTGTTAGTTAGAGAACTCCATGTGTTGAAACAATTATTAGACATCCGTTGGGAGTATAGAGTACCTAACAGTATAAATCGGGAAATTACGATGGTACGGTCAATTGACAAACTAGACAGGTTATCAAGATGTAGAGTCGCACACATATTTTGCCAAAGTGAAAATGTNCATGGTGTAAGAATGAGTATCGTGTATATTAGTGGATATGTTCCTCAAATGCCATCAGGTACATACAGTTATTATGATAAATATGGAGATTTTACAAATTCAATTAATCGTGTTGGTCTCAAAATTACCCCCAGATAATTATTGTCAGTTATGTTTATTTGGGTATGTTGTATTTCATGAAGTTCAAAACAAAACTTGTAGAAAATCATTTACGAACATTTTTATGTTATTGTCTGATATGTATGGACTAAATGTGGAAAGAAAGCATGGTAACACTTTCTCAAACATACTTTTTAACAACACAAGTAGACTTTTTACACCAAGATCATCGGTAAAACCAAAATAGAAATTGTTAAAGTTGGCATTAGAGTAAACCACATCAAAATTATTTATTTATTATTTATCTGTGTTTTTTATGTAAATACTTTTTATATCATCATATTTTTATTTTTCAGGAAGAGGTTGATTTTGAAAAAAAAAGTATGATTTTGTGTCCCAAAACCTTACTATGATCTTTACATTGATGAACTTCTTGGAGGTGTGACCTAATTTTGATGAAAGAGTTGGATTTAAGCCTTTTTTCTCTCAAAATCCGTTAATATCTATTTAAAGTTACCCGCCTCCAGCTCACGCCTTCAGTCGCATGTCTGCTAGGCCTGTTAGTTGGAGAACGCCATGTGTTGAAACAATTATTAGACATCCGTTGGGAGTATAGAGTACCTAACAGTATAAATCGGGAAATTACGATGGTACGGTCAATTGACAAACTAGACAGGTTATCAAGATGTAGAGTCGCACACATATTTTGCCAAAGTGAAAATGTCGTCTTGAAGGCAACACGGTGGAGAGGGAACGTGGAGATAAAGAGGAAAGCCGTGGCAGACTACGCACTTTGTTGAAGGTATAAAATGAAATAGACATTTTGTCTTTGGAGAAATCTTTTGGAACAGGAGAAAGAGGAGGTTGTTCATCAATAACCATTCATTCTTGGATGCTATAGAAGAAAATGAATGGAATAAAAAACCATGAAATTTTTAATATTTCGTAAATAATTGATCTGCAAGTAAATTCAAAGAAACAAATTTCCCATCACTAATTACAAATTTTTCTCCCAAATTTTGTATTATTTACCTCTTGAGTAACTTCAGCTGAACATAAAGAATCGAATTGATACGACCAATGTTTTCCATTCAAACAAGTGTCATAATTACAGATAAGTGTGAGAGGTTTTGTATTTTAAGAAAACATAACCATTGGGTTGACTGTCCAATCATAGGAGAAGTATCTCTTGAAATGTATTACAACCTAGATCTGCAGTTCCGTGGCAAAATACACCATACCAGTTTACTTAAGAACTTTTTCGTAAATCTTGAGTTCTTGAGATCAATCGACAACTGTTAATTCAAAAATATTTACATTGCCCATTGCTGGTTTGAAATAGCGTCAGTCTGCTGTCATTCATACCAGTTTTTAGGGAATATTAGTCCAAATTAAACTTAAAAAACAGCTGCAAAATCAATCAATCGGTTAGCTTTGCTGGTATTTTAGGAGTGCCAAGAAGCCGGTGTAACTTCACCAAGGCCTATCCCATGCTAGGGTGAGAACAAGGAGGAGGGCGTGAGGATAGTAACTCCAACCTTGAAAATAAACTACTAAGGAAACAGCAAAGGAAGGCCAATCTTGGAAACATTATCGGCATCGAACAAGAGATAAGACACTAGATGTACCTAAAACGAGTGTAGATAATACCTGAGGGATGATCTGTCTCTGAATACCCAGATCTTTTCCATCGAACACATAAATAAGATTGGATGGTGAATGATAGAAAAGTATATGATACAGGAAACTGGCACAAGTAAATTCAGGAGATGAAAAAGTACGGACGTATTGGGTATAAGCGAAACTAAGTGGACATTTTAAGGTAAATTGACAAGAGAGACGATCAAAGCTCTGTACCTCGGTGGTTCGGAAGAACACACAAAAAGGGTAAGAATTCTCTCAGATAAAATATCATAGCTGCACTTATCATTAGAACGAGGTTGGGCACCATCCTTATAATGACGTCATTTATAAAAATACCCTAACCAACAGAGATATTTGGGGAAGAACTGCAGGAGGCATTTACAACAAATTACAAGACACCATAAAAGATCCTTCGACCCGAGATCTAAAGAACGTTGTGGGTGATTGAAATGCCAAGGATGCGTAAGACAGAGCTGGGGCTAATAATCACTGTAGGCTAGTTTATTTCACGAGAAATGGAACAACAATAATGAAAAGCGGGTATAAAATAGTTTAAATCAATCTGACCTTCGTATAGGAAATACCTTCTCCAGGCACAAGAACATATTCACAAGTGGACCTGGACGTTTGCAAAAGGAAACATTCAAAATGAGATTAGAGACATACGTGTGAGCACAATTTGGGACTCTTTCCTCACAGATACGCCAGCCTTCAGAGTAGCATACATTTTTACAGGTCATCATTTGCTAGATGAGAAGATCAAGGTAAGATTAAAAATGATGAAGAGACGCCACCAGGTGTCCCCATGACATATGCTATCGAGAAATTGCTGAATCCTGAAGGGACAGAGCGATTTTGGCAACAGATATGAAAAGATTTGCGGTCTTTCAAAGAAAAACAGGTATCATCGAGAAATAGGGCTCTATCAGAGATACCCTAAAATAGAGTGTTAACAATGTTCTGCGCTTCAAAATAGAGAAAAAGAAGGAGTACTGGATATTTTGTGATTCCTGGAAGCTGATTGATGACTGTCTTGAAGCCAAAAAATTTTAAAACTAAATAAAGGCAAGAGACAAGTCTAAAATCGCACAAAAGCAGCTACAGGAGAGAAAAATAAGCCTGGGTTATAAAGAAAATAAAGGAGGCACAGGCGAATTGTTCGAAATTACCATACAGCTCACTAGGATAAATAAATACTGAGACACTCCAGTCATGAGCAAAGAACTTTTAAGTGTTGACTACTGAAACCGAACAAAACGAAAGAGAGACTGGGCATTTCAAAGAAGTGTTTAATCAGCCAGGGCCAAAGACGCAATTTGATTGGGAAATTTCCCCAATTTTACAAGAGTTAAACATGGAATTCGTTCCTATTACATTTAAGGAAATTAACAATAGGTCTCCTTGAATCGATGACATCCAGAGAGCATTCCTCAAAATAGAGGGAACAGCTGTTTAAGAAAACCTGGTAGATCTTCCCAATCAAAAACCACCTTTTGAGATGATTTGAAAGCGCGTGAAACTTTCGCCCGAAATAAATCAGATATGGCCAAAGATCGAGTTACTTGGCGTTACTATTACTACTATTATTATTATTATTATTATTATTATTATTACTATTATATATTATATATATATAAAATTTCTTACATTTCTTTGCCCCTNACATTTAAGGAAATTAACAATAGGTCTCCTTGAATCGATGACATCCAGAGAGCATTCCTCAAAATAGAGGGAACAGCTGTTTAAGAAAACCTGGTAGATCTTCCCAATCAAAAACCACCTTTTGAGATGATTTGAAAGCGCGTGAAACTTTCGCCCGAAATAAATCAGATATGGCCAAAGATCGAGTTACTTGGCGTTACTATTACTACTACTATTATTATTATTATTATTATTATTACTATTATATATTATATATTATATATATATATATATATATATATAAAATTTCTTACATTTCTTTGCCCCTTTCTGTACCTTTTGCCGTGCATAACTGAAACTAAACATTAATTTAGTATTCATGCATTATTTTCAACCTTTAAACTACACCAGAAGGCACTTCAAGCGATACAACGTTTTCCGAACTTTAAACGATACTTCATGTCAACTCACTGAGAACATTTCATCCCAGGAGCAAACCACCTGCCATTGTTAAGTCCACGAAAACTGGATGATAGGCATAGTCGAAGAGATAAATATATATATATATAGTATATATATAGTATATATATAGTATATTATATATTATATATTATATATTATATATTATATATATATTACTATTATTATTATTATTATTATTATTATTACTTGGAGTTACTATTTGGAGCTCGATATTTGGCACGTGATCAGAGGTCTCAAGGTCTAAGTTAAAGAAAAACTCAGTGTAAACAAACTCAAACTTGCACATGCAAATTATTTATTTATCTGTGTTTGTATTTCTGTTCAGCTGAAAAGGAAACAATATTTTATGTCTTACCTCATCAAAATTAATTTTGTATTAGCAAGTATTAAATGTTGTTGTTTTATCATATTTAATTCAATAGATAACTAATGAAAAAATCCATAACAAGTCATACATTTTCAATGATTTGCAAAATATAATAGCCTACTTTGCTCCATTTTACATTTTGCTTTAAAGAAGGTAAGCTTATACATATTACCACATGGGCTTTTATTTTAGCGAGAGAGCTTTTTTGAAACAAAGAAAATTTGGTTCGGTCTTACACCAAGACCTCTTTAGGATGAAATTTTTTAAAGGATGATTTTTTTTACATACAAAATATTTTAATCTTTGGTTGCAAAATGAGATTAAATACCATTAAATTCTATACCAGGTGATACTATGACATTAAAAACTTATTCTTTAATCCTATTTTAAGTAATACTGGCCTGTATCTCCTGTCCATTTTGTCACTCCCCTGTCTTTGTCAAACAAACCTCCTCTGGACACACAAGCTGCAACGTTCAGGAAAAAGAGCTCAGAAAATTATCCCTGGACATGAAATTCCTGAAAGCGACCGGCAACCCCAACGGAAATGGGTTGTCACGGTAAATAAATGTCTGATATAAGAATATGGTTGTTGAAAATTCAATGATTATTTTCGAATTTCTAATCATGATAAGAATCCCAGCAACAACAGTCATATTGTCAAACAATTTCCAGTAAAACCAAAAATAGCAAAACATGGTTTCTCTTTTACAATCATGAACAAAGGTTTTAGACCAAACACTGAAAATAGCCGAAATTTGGGTATTGCATCAGATTCCATCAGCCCGTTGTCCTGATCGCATCATATCAAGTGTTTTAATTTTCGTTCTTCCTTTGAATGGCTTCTTAGCTGCAATCAACACCTTGTTCTGATTTTTGCCGGGTTTTTTTAAATTTTGAGAATAGCTGGAATAGGACGGAAAAAAGTCCCTGACGGCCTTTCAGAGGGCCCAACTGGTAGTCCTACGCAGTCAAAAGTTGACGGAACGCAGCATTGCGAAGAAATCGAGTGTCAGCAAGTCAGCCGTAGATCAGGCGATTGTCAAGTACGAAGAATTAGGAATCTACGAGGATCGGAAGAGAAATGGAAGACCAAGAAGCACCACCAAGCACGACGACATCTTAATGAAAAGGATGGTCGTCAGGTCTCCAACAAGTTTCATGAAGAAAATCAGGGCAGAAGTGCTGCGGAGAGGATGTAGAGTAAGTCATATAACAGTTTCTTGTGGTTTATCGAAAGAATTTTAGTTGAAGTCGTACAAACTGGCAAAAAAACAATGGGTTACAACTACAATGGAAGTCAGACATCTGGCATTTGCATTGAAACATTTCTACTGGACGACCACACAGTGGGGCAGGGTATTATTCTCAGACGAGTCTGCCCTTCAACATTTTGTAGTGCGCAAGCGCTACCTCAGGACACCAGCTGGAGAGTGATATGATAATAAATATACGATATCGACGATGAAACATCCCCAAGTCAGATGATTTGGAGAGCAATGTCCAAGAACGGGGTCGGTGGTCTCTACTTTTTGACCCGAGGAACCACTATGAATGGGCTGAAGTACATCTAGTTGTTTTGAAACAAACTCAAACGTGACACGGAAGTCCATAAAGGCAGTATTTTCATGCAGGCTGGAGCGTCATGCCACCGTTTCAAAGTTGTAACAAAAGTTTCTGACTGCGAACAAAGTCAAAGTGCTCGAGTGGCCGGGAAAGAGCCTTGACCTCAAGCCAATTGAAAATTTGTGGACGGTATTGAAGGATAAAGTGTCGAAACAACAACCGTCAAGTGCTCCGTCAAGTACACTCATTTTCGTCTCAAATATTTGTCAAATTGATGTGAAATTTGCTATGGGTACCGGGTAACATGCAAAGTAGTACATTTTTTCCTGACAAATATTTTAGAAAGGCTCTAAAATTATCTGATAGCCTTTCTTTAGAAGAAAGTTGGAAAGAAAAAAAATTTTTTTTTCCAAAATGTGTAAAAAGAAAATAAATAATTTTTGATGCCAGACTACTCAGTCTGCACCAAACAAAAAGACTACCCAATTGCATACATCTGAAGAGAAAAGGATGATTAGATGCAAAGTTGCTAGAATGACTGAAAGAAGAGATTTAAAATGAAGAAAGAAGAGGGGTGCCACTTGGGTGAAGAAATTAAAGAGAAAGAAAGGGATGCCATTTATAAAAACTTTGCTAAAAGTTGAGATACTTCAAAAATTTATATAGCTCTAAAAGCTATTATGGGGAAAAAGGCAAAGTCCTAAAGGCACTCTAAATCATCCATGAATTTCCATTAGAGAGGAAACTCATGAGGGTCGAAAGCCCCTAATGGTGATTGAAGTGCCGATGTGGGATTCCTAATTCAAAGTCCCAAGTCTAGCAAATGTGGCCTTCTATAACGGAGGCCAGCAAGCCCTTTAGATTGATGAGAAGGTATCTACAAATCAAGTAGACTTTTGGAAAGTTGACTTATTTGTACATGAAGTTTAGGGTTTAGGGTAAAGGGTTGGTTGACAATCAAGGCCACACAGATCATGAACACTCCAGCGATGAAGAAGTGAAGTGGTTGCCTAATTTCCTAGTTTTTATTATACTTACTCATTTTAATACTTAACTGTTTTCAATATTGTACTTTTTAGCTTTTATCTCAGAGGACGAACAGTAAGAATAGTTGCATTGTATGGATTATACACAGCGTATATAATACCGGGTGTTCTAATCCTGTGCAAATACTCATTAATAATAAGAATAGTAATAATGGTAATATCAAGATTAATAATGATATTAGCTTTTTGAGAAGCAAAGCTGCATTGTATGCATCCAAAATATTGTTTAGAATCAATTTTAAGTGTGTGTAAATTTAGCATGGGATATATTGGAAATAGAACAGTGAAATAGAATTTTGTCTTTCCTGTTTTTCAAAAGAACGACTTTATATTTATATTGGGGTCATACGTTAGCGGAAAGATAATCATCTTTATTAACCGATAATGTGGTATCTTTTTGCTTGGAATAAATTTTGCTCATTTATGATGTTTTTCTACTAAGATAGTAGCCTTAGATGAGGATTTCTTTTCTTTGTAATAGATGGGAAACGTTGCCCACAACAAAACTTGTGGCTGAAGGTTTTTTGAAAGTAGTCAACAGGCTGACGCCTTTGATAACCCAGATAACGTTAAGCATTATCTCGGAAGTGACGGAAACCCCGTTACAGACCGCTTTTGATTGATTTCTATGTTTCTGATCCTGAAATTGGAGACAGAGGAAATTAAAGCGTTGCTCATCAAAACTTTTCAATTAAAAGAGCATTCTGTGGTTCGTGACACCATTAACAACATTGTAGGTACCTGACCCCTGACAAAGTATTGTTGCTCAATTCACAACAAACACAAATTACTTTAAAATTAATGGCACAGAGCCAAACCTATGGAAACGTTAGGGAATTAACAAAAAACATAAAGCTCATTTTTTGTTTTCCTGTAATTGGCATCTGTTACTCATTTTACATAATTACTAATTTCAGAAGAAATGTCTTATGAGCTTATCTAGTGTCAAGAATGTAGCAAGTAGTTTTTACTTTAAGGTAGTAGAACCGTATTTAAAACACTTGACAAATCACAATATTATGTTTGAATGCTGTGCCTCGAGGAAAGCCGAAAGGCATTTCCTGGCAGTGATCACACAGACTTTAGGCCCTAATCTCGAAAAAAACGTCTGAGTTGAGATGATAAAAACAACCTACCAGTTCATTTCTATGAAATGTAGAAAACGTTAAGCTTTACATGCAGCATCTTTTAACTTGTTTTAGAGGCGTTTTAAAGATTGAAGTTAAGCTTGCTGAAAAGCAATCAATATCATATTGAGTTTTGGTTAGTAGAGACTCACAAGGCCTTATAGATCTTTGTGTTGCTTTCCCCCCGAAAATACAAGTGCAGAGAAACATGAATTTATATATATAATAATGATAATAATATAATAATAAATAATAATAATGATAATATAAATTTATTATAAATATAATAATTTATAATAAATTTTTATCGCCTTTATTAATTCACAATTTTCCTAGTCCAAACGTTTCTCATTCTTCTCACAAACTCCAAAGATAAATATATGGAGAGATATTCAGTGGTACTAGGAAAATTATCCCCTTCAAGTGAATAAAATGGGAAAGATTCAAGAATCTGTCACCATTTTCAACTTTTACATTTTGCAGTTCCTCTAACTTTACTAGTTGAGTTTCAGAATTTCGAATTTATTGAGCTAGGCAGCAGCAAAATTTGACAGCTTTTGAAACTCAACTAGTAAACAAGTGGAGCAGGTAGTCTACGCTAAAGTAGTCAAAGTACATCACATGCTATAATTTTTTTACAAAATATTAACAAAATGGCAAAAAGACTCGGGCAGCTTCATGTTAGCATTACTAGATATAAATGCTTTAACAGCTTTTTTTCATTTGCTCATTTTTAGGAATACAACGTGGAATAGTATAACTGTTCAACAGGAAAGCAGAAGCAAAAATACAACAATCAAACGTCAACAGTAATAGGTAGGGGGACTTGGACGCAGATCAAGGACGCATTAACACCAGCAGCAGAAGAAACAACCGGGAGGGACGCACCTAGGAAATGCAACGAGTAGATCTCTAAAGACACTCTGAATCTCATGGAAGAACGTTGGAGACTGAAACAAAGCAACTCAAAGATCTACACGAAGTACTATGAGATAGATCGGTGAATTAGAAATGGGTGTTAGAGCGACAAAAACAAATAACTGGAAGATATCTGCAAAGATTTGACAGAAAATCACGACAAACACAGCCTTTCTTATGCATACAAATGCAACAAAGCAATTAAGGAAACTTTTACCTTACGCTCGAGAGTCATCGAAGATCAAGAGAAGAACATCCTTCGGGACATCAAGGACATCAAAGAGAGATGGAGATTTTATACAGAAGCGCTATACGTCAAAGAGGGATCGGACCGGAACTGCCAGCAGTGATCATCAAAACTTTGGATGCTGATAATATATTCACTGACGTCATTAGGAAGCTTTGTGACAGGACCTTATTAAGCGGAGAATGGCAAGACGATTTGCGAATATCTGTTTACATACCTACCCTTGTTTAAAAAGGCAACAGCAAGAACTCTGGGTACTATAGGATCATTGGACTGAACCCTCAAGCCAACAAGATAGTGTGTCAATTATCCACCAAAGCACACAGATCTACTATGAAGCAGAAATCAGCAAAACACAGGCAAGTTTTCGAAGAGGCAGCTATACCAGGGACCAGGTTGTGAACATCAAATTGTCCCATATCCCCAACTCCCTTTAACACGTACAGTGAAATGATTACGAGAGAGATTCTGAAAGACTGAACAGGAAGTTTCTGCATTGGCGACAAGAAAGTCAGTGATCTCAGATAAGCGGATAATGCGGTACTAATCACCACAGATGAAGAAGAGCTCCAACAACTAGTTGACAAAGTAACAACCCCATCTACTGCTTGCGGCCTGAGATTGAATAGTAAAATGACCGAGATGATGATCATCGCACTTCGGCGAAGCCAACCTTCAGCACCAAGAACTCCTAAAGCAGGTACATGACTTCATCTACCTCGGGTTTGCTTTGAACTCCAGTAATGATTAGGCTAAAGAGATCAAGCAAATAATCACGATGGCAAAAACAGCTTCCGAAAAAATAGGCGATTTCTGGAAAGGCAGGAATATCCCCTTGGACCTGAAACGAAACCTCATTGAGTTGATGACATGGCCTATCATGTCATACGCTTCAGAGACATGGATTTACAGCAAGGATGTGTTAAGAAGAATCTGAAGCTTCGAAACCTGGTGCCATCGCAGAATCCTACGGATCTTCTGGAGGGAACGTGTGACCCATAAAGAAGTCTACCGGAGAAAAGCATCTCAGCAAAAACTGACATCACACCTGCTCCACAGACGGCTGAGGTTCCTCGATCACACGGTACGAAAGAAAAAGCTTGCTGTTAAACTTCTAGAAAGGCGAGTAAATGACAATGGGCCACGAGGACGGCCACGCTCTACGTGGTTAAGGGACATATGCCACCACACTGCTTTCACCGCAACACAACTGATGAAAAGAAAAGAAGGAAAAGTAAGAAGAAAAAGTACAATAAGAAAAGCTTTTGCTCTGCTGGAATATTGTGTTGCCT
Source organism: Morbakka virulenta (assembly GCA_003991215.1). Taxonomy (NCBI): domain Eukaryota; kingdom Metazoa; phylum Cnidaria; class Cubozoa; order Carybdeida; family Carukiidae; genus Morbakka; species Morbakka virulenta. The sequence goes on from RDPX01000319.1 coordinate 803,544, forward strand.
GGTTATTGAAGATTTTATTTCAATGCTTTTTTGAAAGGCCTTTCGTGCCTCTTATTTATTTTCATTGGAGGGTCACTCTTGCAGTCCTTTGTAACCAGTTGACGTGTACTTTGTTTTAAATAAATGCTGCTTGAGTGGGAAAATTTACACCTGAATTAATGAACTCTTCATAAATGGAAAAAAGTAAGGTTTAAAGTACAGCTAAATAGTCAATTGTTTTTGTGTGAGAACGTGAGCTCTTCAAAAATGGCATTCCAAAACTTAACTCAATCATCAAGAAAATTACGAATTAAATTTCCCAAACAAATGAAAAGAGAGACATTCTCTTTGTCAGACCAAAACTTAAATGGTTAGAGTAGAAACATCAATCAAAGGGAGAGGAGTTGAAATGTAGGATTAAGTACAACTTTTACTGCAGACTTAAGTTGAATATCTTCTGCAGCTGAAACAGATATATCATCTGCAGCAAACCTTAGTAGAAATGCTCGTCATTAGGTTAAAAATTGTAGCCCTCAAACATTCACAATTTTGCAAAGAGAGACAATTTGATTTTTTGAAATAAATCTGCTCCGGTGATGAACTTTGGATCATATTTTGTTTTGAAAATGATGGCGAAGAATTTTTACTACAATTTGACTTATGTTTTAGTGATGGCCCCTTTCCTGTAACTCCTGATGTATTTTCAAGTCTTCATAATGCTTGAAATAGTTAATTAAAGTGTTTTACCTTGGTTTAATTCTTGGTCGCCTAGCCAAATAAAAAAAACCCACAAAGCATTTTTTGTGGAGAAATATCTAAGTTAATTAAACATGTTCTTGATGGAATTCTCGTGAACTTCAGTAGGTCATCTGTTCTGCATTGTGTGTGTGGATTTTATACGACTGCTTTTAACACTTATCAGAAAATAATTAAAAGAAAGTTCAGCGATTTGCTTTAACGCGGTGCTATAACGGTATTAATGAATTCGCCCTTTTTCTAAGAATGCTGGCTGCTTTGATCCTTATATCACCACAGTCCGCAATTCAATATTATGAGTTTTAATGTGACCGAAACGGCAATGTTCACGGTGATGAATGTGATCATTTCACTCATTACTTTTAAGATACATAAACTAAACGTTTTCAAGAAAATTTTATGCTCTCCATTCACTTCGGAATATATTCCATCGGAAATTTCAAGAGTGCAGAAAACGAATACCAGCTTTGAGGGATGACATGGGAGTTTTCAGACGAGTGCTAGTGCCGATCATTTGAGACAAGTTTTTCTATAACATTCCAGCAAAAAGCATAGGTTAACCGTGTTTTAACTCTATCTTTTCAGGTTATTCCTGCACATCATTTAATTTAGTCATGGTCTGATCCACCTATTTTGTTTTGGGGGAAGGAAATAGAGTTGTACCTCCCACAGAAAATGACAGGACTGCTATACATGGCTATATTTCCTTCTAGCAGATTTCCTTATTTCGTGGTGGCTAAGAGTAAGAGTCTTTGGATTTGGTGAAGATGGTACTTCATCCATCTTCTGATTTGGTGACACATTAGCTACATTAATTAATTGACTAGCTTTAGAAATACTGAAGTCGGGGTTTGAATTCTTGCTGTGTATGGATTATATAAGATAGAAAATGTAAGAGTTCGGGTTCTTGCTTTGCCACAGATACTGGACAGCGAGGTTTAATGTCTTTTCTATCCTGTCTGATTATTTTCCTTTTTTCTTCATTGATTTCCCAACAAGAGTCCGGATTCTCATTCAATTAAACCCGCGTTTCATTCAGAATTTTCATCTGCATTGAATCAAAGAGGCCGCAGTTTTGCTGCAGCTCTGCTTCTCGCTTATCTTTTGAGCTTACACGTTGTTAGTAATTCAAGCCTGGTGATAAATGTGTGCAGCCATGACCGGTGTTAATTCGTTTGCTCGGAAAATATTTTGCAGGTGATGGTAAATCTCCAACGATTGGCGTGTTCCATGATGATATCTCAACTAAACTGAAAGGCCTTGGGAACAAAAAACAATATTCTGCTATAGAGTTGTTTAACTCTGATATTGCCTTCAAATGGAAGTTTAGGGAACGAACATGTCAGGGGAAATGGCTGCTTTATTTTACTACCTGGTATAGAAAACCTGCTTCGTATAGAAAAATAAGTCGAATGAAAAATTAATTGATGCAAAAAAATTAATTGGTATAAAAATTATTTTTATAAAAAACTGATTGATATGCGAAATTAATTAATGTAAAAATTAAATCGTACGAATGAGAAATAGATATAAATATTTATTTGTATTAATTACTAATTCGAACGAAAAATTAATTAGCATAAAAAATTAAATGCCATAAAAGACCTAATTATTTGTATGAAACTAATTAGTGTAAAAAAAATATTTGTTATTAAAACTAATTGATATAAAACCCTAATTGGTAAAAAAAGCTAACTGCCATAAAAACTGATTTATGTAAAAAACTAATTGGCGTAAAGATTAATTGGTACGAAAGACTAATTGCCATAAAAGTCTAATTGGTTCGTATAAAAGCCAACTGCCATAAAAGACTAATTGATACGAAAAACAAATTGGCATAAGCACCTAATTGGTATAAGAATCTAATTGGTATGAAGAAATGATTGGGATGAAAAACTAATTACTAAAAGCAACTACGAAGAAGACGTTGGTATAAAGACTGATTGGTATAAAAGAACTCATTGTTATTAAAATTTAATTGATATAAAAACTAATTGGTATAAAAGATTATATGTCATAAAAAACAAACTGATATAAAAAAACAAATAGATAAAAGAAACTGATTGGTATAAAAAACTAACTAGTATAGATGCTAATTGGTATAAAAAGTGATTTGTATAAAAACTAATTGATAGAAACCACTAATCGGTATAAAATACTAATTGAAAAAAATCTTATAGGTATAAAAAGATAGTTGATGTGAATAACTACCTGGTATAAAAAACTAATTTGTATTAAAAAATAATTGGTGTAAAAGACTAAATGGTACAAAAAACTAATTAATATAAAAAATAACATGGTATGAAAAACCAACTGGTTCAAATATTGCCTGATGACACCTTATAAATTATCAAGGACATACTTACTTGGGGTCATTCAAAAAGTACGTAACGAAAACAAAAGGACATTTTAACCCCCCACCCCCATGTAACGGCATGTCACGCTTTAGCTGATACCCCCCTCTTTGTTACGTAACGTTTTTTCCGTGGACACCCCCCTAAAATAAGGAAAATTACAGCATAGTGCAGGATAGATATATGGTACTAAATGGATCATTAATGACACGCTTTTAACACAACAATATAACTTTTGCTTAATATTAAACAAATAAA
>RDPX01000319.1:809431-892724 GCA_003991215.1 Morbakka virulenta
TTCCTTGGACATTGCATGAGAAAAGATGGCATAGAAAAGCTAGCACTTACGGGCAAGATAGCAGGAAAAATAACAAGAGGAAGACAAAGGGTTAAATTTCTTCAATAAATTGCAGAATGGAGTGGGATGTCAGCGATTGAAGTCATAGTCATTCGATGCACAGAAAGCAGGAACGATTTGCATAAACTGGTCGCCAATGTCATACGATAGGGCACAATAATAATAATAATAATAATAATAATAATAATAATAATAATAATAATAAAAGAAAAGTGCAAAATATTGTGGGACTTTAATGTCCAAACTGATCACATCATTGAGGCACGTAGACCTGATATGATTGTTGTTGATAAAGACAAAAAATCGTGTACCATTATAGATTTTGCAGTACCTTACGATTCTAGAGTAATTGCCAAGGAACAGGAAAAAATTCTCAAATATCAAGACTTAGCCAGGGAATTAAAGAAGTTATGGGACATCCCGATAAAGGTGGTTCCGATCATCATAGGAGCTCTGGGTACCCCACCAAAAAATTTAAAAAAGTGGTTAGGAGAACTTGGGTTGAAAACAAAAATAGTCGAACTGCAGAAAACTACGTTACTTCAGTCTGCAAGGGTACTTCGGAAAGTGCTTGAGGTTTGAGGAGTCTTGCTGACACCATGTCTCAAGAAACTCCACTAGCGATTTAAGATCATAACTTAGTGTGCGACACCAATATAATAATAATAATAACAATTTCAAGTAATTTATCTTTTGAAAGAGTTTCACCATTTTTTTCATGGTGATTTTAATCAGATTTAAATTGAACCATATGATATAATACTAAATTAAAAATTTATTTCAAAAAACAATTAGAAATACCTATCTAACAAGATATGTAAATACCCAGAAATAAAACATATTTTGGCTACCATGAAAAAGCAAATAAATACATATTATACTAATGGTACAGTATATGTAATTATTTAATTTAGTACAATACTATAATATTTTCAAGAGTTGTTTTTAATTGTTCGATTCAATCGTTCGACCACAACAGCTTTATCTTTATTACTACACATTTCAATATTATTATCATTCAACCCTTTTGGAATACTTTATTATTAAATTCTGATCTTTTATCAACCCATAATTTGGTTGCTTTTCTTCCATCCTTAATTATATGATTAAATACATCAACAATTGTTTTGCCAGTCTTATTCTTGATAAGCACCCATATTGACTGAATCCATTGTCAATATTAAAAATAAAAATCCTCTATTTCATTTACTAAACTATTGCATATGAACTAGTTCAGCTACTAAAATCTCATCAACACGGATCACAATAAGATGCCTTTGAGTAAAAGTCCTTTAAATAGGTCTACGAAGTTCGTTTACTAGTTCAAGGTGCCATTTACTCAAAGGCTTCTTACGTATTTTGGCCTCTTCACACCTAATGCTTTTACCATTTTTCGATCAGCATCTTTTTTTACATTTTAATTTGTCAGTTTTATAAATGCAAACAATATAATCTTCATCGTGCTGCATGCTGACAGCATCTGTTTTTCCTGTCGTTTTTTGGTAAATTGAAAATATTATCCCATCATTATTCCATTTAACTTGTTCCTCAATAGGATCACCAGGCCCTGTAAACCGATACTCAGGCATAAAAAAAGCCTCCTTTGGTTCTATTATGAAAATCTGTTTACAAATATCTAATGAACCACCCGTTTGCTATAAGAAAAGACTCTTCTTTTACTTACATAAAACGCATTTTGATTTCAAGATTAAGTTACCATTAACTGTCCTATCATAACGTCCATCAATGGATAATGTTTCACGTTTCCATTTCAGGTAATAGTTTGTAGTCAGATATAATTATAAATGACTACAAACTATTACATTAAAAATATAATAATATGCTAGATAACTTTATCAAAGTTTTTCTTAATACCCTTTTCTCTTTATTAACATTAATGAATGAAAATGGTTCCTTCACAGCTTTATCCTGTTGGTTTTTATCAACGTTTAACATAATACATATCAGGTTTTACTCATTACAAGAAGGAAAGTCGTATAGACAAAAATGAGAACAATTTAGCCTAATATTCTAATCAGTCTGAGAAAACGATTGTGATAACTATGTACAGCAACAGTTTTTGTGCCTCCCTTGTATGAAATAATCAACGATTGGTTTGGGTTTTTTTCACAGATAAAATTGTTAATTATCACCAATTTTTTGCCATTTTTATTGGGTTCATCAACAAAAATAATGTTTTCGTTGATGAACGTTTTATTCGATAACATCATACCCAAATTCCTTAGAGATCGGCTTGAATATTTTTATTAAGAAATTTCTACTTTTCTTGCTCTAGGCTTTTGGAATAAATATAAACCTTGACAAGGTACCAGCAAGGATACAAGATAGAGTTAATCAATACATTGGTTCTTCCTTCCCCAAATGGAGAAGCTATCAACAATCGAAAATAATCACTTGGCATTCTTCTTTTATACTCGTGACATTGAGGTTTTTTTACTCAAAATTATATCATAGTTTTAAAGCTTCATCTACACACACACCCAAACACACATACAAACACACACATACACAAACATATATATATATATATATAATATATATATATATATATATTTATATATTTGTGTAATTTTTGTATTCGTATCAAAAAGTGCTCAATGCATATCGCAAAGCAATATATATAAGGTAAAACACGAAAAATAAGAACTGTCATTGCAACTTGTAGTTTCACGATATTTCGATCATCAGACAATAATGCTACAAATACTGTACAAGCTTTTATAAACAAATAAAGTAGGCGGCTCATCAGAAATAATAAAAATTTCAGGTGGTAACGTATTACAATACGTTAATATTCTGAGAAAGAAAGAAAGTCCCATGTGGATACGGTTTAAAATTACTAAAGAGTGATTTACTTTCAAATTGGGTAAAGAGGTGTTCGGCTATTTGATCAGGAAAGGAGGTCCCATGCGGTTAGTCATTAGGTATGAAGTTGCGGAGGAGGAATTTGTTTTCGTGTCTGCATTTTGAAATAAGTTCTTATCTTTTGTTGAGAAGTTGTTTCTTGATGGTGTATGTTATAATAGNGTTTTTTTTTTGTTGTTGTGTTTTTGTGGTTTTTGTATTTTTGTTTTGTTGGTTTTTGTGTTTTTGTGATTTGTGTGATGAAATTTGGTGAGCTGGGGGAGGGGTGGTTGTGTTTGTGGTGTTTTTGGGTGGTTGGGGTGGGGGGGTAGCTGATTTTAGGATAGACCAAGATATTTCGGGTGCTTTTCCGGTTTTTTTCCTTTGCTTTCCATACGAAACTCGATAGTGTTGTGTGGTGTTTGTATTTACTGTTTGTAAATGCTAATTTATGTTGAGAGTATTTGTGTTCCCATGGACTTTCGGTTAATACTATGTATACCTTTTCGATGTTAGGTGTTGTTGGTATTCCTGTGGGTGATGCCAATGATACTGTTGCCTTGAAGATGACATTTGGTGTAGTGCATTTTCCTGAAGGAGGGCATTGAGTTTTGTTCTGCAGTTACACGATTGGTTTGTTGTTATTGTTTTGGGGCTGATGATGTTGTTATTGTGCTTTTTCATGATTTGTGACATATTTTCTATGCAGCTATAGCTTAATTTTAAGGGGTGTGTGTATGCCCACCACAGTTTAACGAACTTGAGAACTTTGAAAATGATATGATGGATTTAGTAAACAAATTAAAATTTCGAAAAGTATCTAACGATTTTCAGACTAAGTTAAAGAACGATATTATGAGGATAAAAAGGTCCCCAAATCTACTAATATTCGCCGACAAAACGAACAACCTATACGAAATAACACCCGACACACACGAAAAGCTGATGAAAGAAAACATCACCAAAACATACACGAAAGCAGCAAATGTCACACTTATAACGAAATTAATCTGGAAGCCAAAGACATGACCTCAAGACTGGGAATCGAGATCCTTGCAAAGGCCCAGTCATTTATAACCATGAAGGACCACAAAGAAGACTTCCGTACAAAGCCAACCTACTGCCTTATAAATCCCACAAAAACGAAATAGGAAAGATTAGTAAGGTCATATTGGACGACATCAGTTCGAAATTAAGAATAGTGGGACTTCTTAAAGCCCATTCAGACTACTGCAAAACGCCTGCACCAAATACCATAAGAAATGATTCACTATCAATTAAATCTAACAATGTTCTATAATAGTGGTTTTTATCTAACAAAATAATATATGGCATTTCAATTTTCAAATTATGGTGAAATATATGAAATATGTGAGATATGAACTCACCCCTCCCATCGTTCAACATGGGAAAAGTGAAAACCAAGGCAAGGCAGGCTATTGAATATATGAGGATTTAATAGGTGAATCTGTGCCAATTGACTGGTATAATGGTTTTATTAAAAAGAATTTCTCAATAGAGAAGTATGATGGAACTGGTAATTATACTGAGAACGATCATATCATGACGGTAAACAGTAGTTTTGGAGCAATAAAGTAGGTTAATTTAAAATACAATGGGAAAACCGTTCTAGACGTAAATGATTGCAATCATATTTTAAATCTCAAAAATTTAGTTGAATATTCAAGAAACTACTCTAAAACTGATCTCAATATCATTGTCAAGACACAAATTCTTTCGCAAACATACAGGAATACACATAATTGACAGGAATAACACCCTATACAATTACTAAGAATTTTAATTGTATCACCACAAACGCCATTAATTGCTAACAGATCCATGTAATAACACCCAGACTTATCTTTCCAATAAACGGTTTAGGATTTTTCTAGCAGTTTCAAAAACAACTACCAAACAGAAAACTAACTATTGAACTCCAACTTGAAAACGATTACAACATTATCTTCCGTGATAGCAGTGTGGCTAGAAAAGGTCTTTATATTCTAAATAAGATGGTGCTTTGGGTTCGGGGACTACAATTTAATGCAAGTTACGAGACAAAGTATTCATTACATTTTTTGCATAGTTGGTCGTATTCAAAAAGACTGATTGTTACATTAGATAGTACAAATGCAAGACAAGGAACATTCAAGATTACAACAAACATTCAGAAACCTAATGATGTTTTTCTATATGTACTTAATTCAGAAAAATTGTATAATCAGCTAAACAACATATTTAATCATAACAAGTTTAATATTGCTGAAAATGGAATGAAATTTTCATCAACACAGCTTCAAATTTTTGGTGGTATATTTTACCAGAAAGAAAGAATGGAACCTGGCAATGAAGTAGTTAAGACTTAAAGGGCACTTAAAATGTCAACTTGGGTTTTCACAATTTCAATTTGACCCGTATATTAGTTTTGAAGAGTTTCAGACTGTGTATGGTATATTGTATTTCGACTTTACAAAGCAGTAGTCTGGGCTTAAGAATGGTGATATTAAACTTGAGTTGAGATAAACTTTATCTGCTGTTTCAAACAAAACTTACGCTATACATGCGTTTGTTCTCCATGAAGAGGAGATTTACGTTGATAATAGAAATGGTAGAGTAGTCTTACGTAAACACTATTTTTTATTATAAGTCACACGTACTTTCTCTAATGTATTAACAAAATTAGTTACGGTGTAACTCTTAGTGAGAATCAAAAAATAAAACTTTGATAGAGCTCTTGTTAATAAAACTACTATTACGCCTTACCTTTCTGAAGAAGAATTGGGTAAACCTGAAACACTTTACCTCATAAAATGATTGATAAAGAGAGCTCAAAAGGCTAAAATCGCTAAAGGAAGTGTCAGCCTGAAAATTTCAAAGACAATAATTCGTCATGTGTCCAAAAAGGCGATATAAGGCAATATTTTGATAGTTTTAGCATGACAGTAATTAATTAAATCGTTAAACTGAGTAATAAAAGTAAGATCAACTACGTTTATAATAGTAGCTAGTATCAAGACATGACGACTATGCTATATGGCTACTATTGCTTGTATTGGATCAATGAAATGAACAGAAATAACATATTATGATGTATTTGAAAAATTTAAGATTTAAGACACAAAATAAAATGAGACTTTTATCAAAACTATTTTCAAAGTTATATAACCTAGTAATATATTAATACAATATGGGAACGTTCGATGGTGACCACGGAAAAATATTTCACACTGATATTATTCCTTTACAACATAACGGATGGAGTATGAATGGACATCGCGTTCTTGACGTCGCAGATCCTGTTGTTGGAAAAGATCCTGTACATTTAGATTATCTAAACAGAAAATATCATGATGAATCAAAGTGGGTGGATCTAGTCATGGGTGGATCTAGTCATGGGTGGATCCAGTCATGGGTGTATCAATAGCAACAATAACAAAATTTTAAAATATCCTTCTGTTTACAACAGCGAGGAAATCACTTTCGGCTACTTAAAATCACATTAGTATTTCCATGTGAAACCCTTATTTGGAAATACTATAGAAGATTTTGATCCTAGCATGTATAAAATTGTTCGTAGTTCTTCTACTGAGATTTTTTATAATTCTACCTTTCGAGAGGTATCTAAATTATCTGATCTTGTGTTGTCTGAAAATCATGCTGAGCAGACAAATATAGCTAATCAACCAAAAATTTGTGAAAAAGCAGATAAAATAAGCAATAGGTATTTTTTTTAAATTTTAACAGGAGTCAGCAAATGGTAAGTGATATAAATTATAATGTTTAATCTAACAAGTTGTTACCCAGTCAAGATATTGTTAATGTGTTTATTGTTTGTAAATTTAGCTTGTTTTCTGGCACATACATAACACGTAATGCTTTAAGAATGGGTAAACATATTGTGTTTTCACAAACTGTATATTGATTGTAGTAAATGATCATATTGTTACTGAACCAAATAGTTTTGATAAAAAACTCCAAGTGGAAATCATAACACTTAAGCTAATGTTGGTGAAATTCATAAATTGTGTTGCTAATCTATTCACTGGAATGTACCAACAGATACAAATAAATGTAGCATTTTGTGTAATGGTAAAAGCTTTGTGATTTTACTGAAAGATCGTCACCTCGTTCAAATAAAATGACATTTGGAAATGAAAATCTACGTGGCTCTCCTGTTCTGATTGATTCTATTGCTTTTTTTGTTTGCATAAGAGGAAAGTAGATGGTTTTTTTTCATTTTAAGATTATGATTAAGAAATAGGCCTTACTGGCCCAGGCAACAGTCACTGTACCCATATATTAGAAAGACTACTTGAGATCCTTATTTGTTGTCATCTGGATTGTGCATTCAACGTTGCTCAAGGAAGGTTTTATACCAAGTATAAAAAGGGTAGAGGAGATTGGTATGTAATACCCGAACATAGAACACCTCATTGTTTTAAATCATCAGCATTATTAGGTTATATTACTGGTTTTCTATAGTCTATATTTAATAGTACCCAATATTAATGTTGTTATGAATAATAAAATATATATTAATAGAAAACGTATCATGTAGAAAAAGAGTGTTATTGTAATGAAAATGTACATAAGTATTTAATTTGGTGAAATCATGTTGTTTTTGTGATAAAAATGATGAAATGAGTATGAGTATGAAAGGAAAAACAAATTATTGTTGTGATAAACCAGAGACTATAAAAAATGGAGAAATTTTTTTGTGTAAATCATGTGTCTCGGTTCATAGCTATAATCTTTTATATCAATATATTGATAATTATGATAATATATTTAAAATTATTAAAAGTCAGTTTATCAAAGAAAATATTTTGTTTGAATTAAAAAAACCACTTAAAATCAATACAAAACATGATACTGATAGGTGTCCTAACAATAAAACAAACATACTGAAATTGTATAAAGAGATAAAAGTGATATTACCACCAATAACACAAAAAGAAAAGAATGATAAACTTAGAATTCGTCCTGATGAAGCTGTGTATGACTCTTAATTTTCCTTATGATAAAATCCCTATTTCTAAATTTAAAGCTATTATTTCCAAAGATGAAAATTATTGTAATATAATATTAAATTCGATTGGCAATGAAATTGAATCAATTATTAGAAGCTGAATAACAAACTTTATGGTAAACGTTTATCACAAAGTTTACTTGAAAAGTTTTGTTACAACCTTGACTAATCAATGTTTATAAGTAACTGTCAGTTTAATCTTGCTTTAGCTTTTCTGCGAGTCATACATTCAAACAGAGCATTAAATCAGTCTGTTAATAAAAAATCATCTTTACAAAACCATAGACATTCTTATTATTAAGCCAAAGGATTGATATCAGGAACCCTGTGATGCAATAATACAATTTGTCTATCTGCTTTTATGAATATGATTGTTATGATTGAAGCGTCTTTGGTTAATTTTTTATTAATTATTTTCTGAGCTATACTATCATAAGGAATCAACGCTATCAAACTGAAATGATTAAACATAAAATGATTTTATTGGTCAATAGCAAAAATCTATATATTTGTTAGTGATTAACCTGCTAATGATTGCTGTGACAAGCCCCTAAACGTTAATTTTTTATTAATTATTTTGTGAGCTATACTATCATAAGGAATCAACGCTATCAAACTGAAATGATTAAACATAAAATGATTTTATTGGTCAATAGCAAAAATCTATATATTTGTTAGTGATTAACCTTCTANGTGAAATTCATAAATTGTGTTGCTAATCTATTCACTGGAATGTACCAACAGATACAAATAAATGTAGCATTTTGTGTAATGGTAAAAGCTTTGTGATTTTACTGAAAGATCGTCACCTCGTTCAAATAAAATGACATTTGGAAATGAAAATCTACGTGGCTCTCCTGTTCTGATTGATTCTATTGCTTTTTTTGTTTGCATAAGAGGAAAGTAGATGGTTTTTTTTCATTTTAAGATTATGATTAAGAAATAGGCCTTACTGGCCCAGGCAACAGTCACTGTACCCATATATTAGAAAGACTACTTGAGATCCTTATTTGTTGTCATCTGGATTGTGCATTCAACGTTGCTCAAGGAAGGTTTTATACCAAGTATAAAAAGGGTAGAGGAGATTGGTATGTAATACCCGAACATAGAACACCTCATTGTTTTAAATCATCAGCATTATTAGGTTATATTACTGGTTTTCTATAGTCTATATTTAATAGTACCCAATATTAATGTTGTTATGAATAATAAAATATATATTAATAGAAAACGTATCATGTAGAAAAAGAGTGTTATTGTAATGAAAATGTACATAAGTATTTAATTTGGTGAAATCATGTTGTTTTTGTGATAAAAATGATGAAATGAGTATGAGTATGAAAGGAAAAACAAATTATTGTTGTGATAAACCAGAGACTATAAAAAATGGAGAAATTTTTTTGTGTAAATCATGTGTCTCGGTTCATAGCTATAATCTTTTATATCAATATATTGATAATTATGATAATATATTTAAAATTATTAAAACTCAGTTTATCAAAGAAAATATTTTGTTTGAATTAAAAAAACCACTTAAAATCAATACAAAACATGATACTGATAGGTGTCCTAACAATAAAACAAACATACTGAAATTGTATAAAGAGATAAAAGTGATATTACCACCAATAACACAAAAAGAAAAGAATGATAAACTTAGAATTCGTCCTGATGAAGCTGTGTATGACTCTTAATTTTCCTTATGATAAAATCCCTATTTCTAAATTTAAAGCTATTATTTCCAAAGATGAAAATTATTGTAATATAATATTAAATTCGATTGGCAATGAAATTGAATCAATTATTAGAAGCTGAATAACAAACTTTATGGTAAACGTTTATCACAAAGTTTACTTGAAAAGTTTTGTTACAACCTTGACTAATCAATGTTTATAAGTAACTGTCAGTTTAATCTTGCTTTAGCTTTTCTGCGAGTCATACATTCAAACAGAGCATTAAATCAGTCTGTTAATAAAAAATCATCTTTACAAAACCATAGACATTCTTATTATTAAGCCAAAGGATTGATATCAGGAACCCTGTGATGCAATAATACAATTTGTCTATCTGCTTTTATGAATATGATTGTTATGATTGAAGCGTCTTTAGTTAATTTTTTATTAATTATTTTGTGAGCTATACTATCATAAGGAATCAACGCTATCAAACTGAAATGATTAAACATAAAATGATTTTATTGGTCAATAGCAAAAATCTATATATTTGTTAGTGATTAACCTGCTAATGATTGCTGTGACAAGCCCCTAAACGTTAATTTTTTATTAATTATTTTGTGAGCTATACTATCATAAGGAATCAACGCTATCAAACTGAAATGATTAAACATAAAATGATTTTATTGGTCAATAGCAAAAATCTATATATTTGTTAGTGATTAACCTGCTAATGATTGCTGTGACAAGCCCCTAAACGTTAATTTTTTATTAATTATTTTGTGAGCTATACTATCATAAGGAATCAACGCTATCAAACTGAAATGATTAAACATAAAATGATTTTATTGGTCAATAGCAAAAATCTATATATTTGTTAGTGATTAACCTGCTAATGATTGCTGTGACAAGCCCCTAAACGTTAATTTTTTATTAATTATTTTGTGAGCTATACTATCATAAGGAATCAACGCTATCAAACTGAAATGATTAAACATAAAATGATTTTATTGGTCAATAGCAAAAATCTATATATTTGTTAGTGATTAACCTGCTAATGATTGCTGTGACAAGCCCCTAAACGTTAATTTTTTATTAATTATTTTGTGAGCTATACTATCATAAGGAATCAACGCTATCAAACTGAAATGATTAAACATAAAATGATTTTATTGGTCAATAGCAAAAATCTATATATTTGTTAGTGATTAACCTGCTAATGATTACTGTGACAAGCCCTTAAACGTTAATTTTTTATTAATTATTTTTGAGCTATACTATTATAAGGAATCGATACATGACATGTTTTTTAATTAATCCATCACAGCGTGACTTAAGCTTTAAACCTCTTAAATATAAAGACACCTAAAATGATACTAAATGAATCAATTGCAAAGAATCATCTCAATAACCTTTTTCAGGGAATGGTAAAGCAAAAATGAATTTTTTGTCAAAAAAATCACACTACCATAACGCTTATGATTCTCTACCATTTAAGTATAAAAAAGTCCCCGATAAAGTTTAATTCTTGTTTCTTTCCTTTGCCACATTTTCCAGTAGCAAGGGCAAATCACTAATTTTGGAAACAAATAAGAATAATTTGAGAATTCAGTGAAAAAGATCGCAAGATTTTACGCTGTTTATACCACACTCAAAAAGTAACTTTGAGTTTAAGTGGATTTGATAAACTGTATGCATTTTCAAGAAAATAAAACGTCAAATATTACTCGTCTCCTGGTTTTTGCCTACCGCAATGACGTAGTTGGAAGATGTGTTTGTTCATCCACATATTGTTGCTAACAAGATAGTTAGTGATTTCGAAGTACCTTTCCTTCTAGTTGTGCTCTCTCTCTCTCTCTCTCTCTCTCTCTCTCTCTCTCTCTCTCTTTCTCTCTCTAGGTGCCATCTCCATTCCAGATGTTGGTTGTCATGGTTTTCTACAGATTCCTATCTCTCATCATATGTAGCAGATCTCCAGTTTTTACCTTTTCCTTCTTACTTGCTTATATACACTTTTTAAGATGGCACTTGAAACTTGTTAATCTTTGTCTTCCTCTGCTTCTTTCCTTTCAATTCAACCTGTTAGGGAAAGGTTTTCAAGTCCTTCCTTTCTCATGATATGTCCGATAAACCTCATCTGCCTTTCACGGATTGTTTTTATCACACATCTTTCTGCTCCAGCTTTTCTTAAAACTACCTGGAACTTACTTATCACCATATATACTGTTTTCTTGCGATTTTTTTCCAGTCCTTTTCTTCTACTTTGGTCAAGTATTTCATTTAGTAGCCTTTGTAAACCTCTTTCTGAGCCTGCAAGCAGTGTTGAGTCATCTGCAAATCGTATATTGTTGAAATCATGCCCTCCTACAGAAAAATCTTCCAAATCTTCCATGCATCGAAAAATCTTTTCACCATAAAGGTTGAAAAAATCAGGTGAAAACACACATCCCTGTCTCTCCTCTCTTGATCATGATGTAATCACTCATCTCATTATCTACTCTCATACAAGCAGTTTGGTCCTAGTATAGATCACGTATAAAGCGTAAATCCTTCCCATCCAGGTCTAATCCCTCAAGATCATTGAATAGATTTTCATGGTGCACCCTATCAAATGCTTTAGTGTAATCAATAAAACAAACATGCAGATCCTTTTGTAATTCTATTGCTCTTTCTGACAGCATCCGTACCATAAAGATAGCATTTCTGTTACTAGTATCCTCCATGAATCCACACTGTTCTTTACGTATCTGTTGTTTGATTTTACCGAGGAACCTGTGCATAATGATCTTCAAAAACAGTTCAACTACATGGCTCATAAGGCTAATAATTCGATGCAACTTACATTTTATTAAACCAGGTTTCTTGAACAAAGCGATAAAAAATTGACTTACAAAGATCTTCTGGTATTTCACCACTATCATACACTTCGTTTATCAGCTCTGTCAACCTCTCAATCCAACGTCTTCTAATGATGTTAACATTTCTGTAACAATCTCATCAGGTCCTGCAACTTTGTTTCTCTTCATTTTCACTTCTGATCTTAGAATAGTAGGCCCATCCATATTCTTCTGTATAGAGGGTTTCTCTCCTCTGTCATCGTGGAACATGTCACTGATATATTCACTCCATCGTTCTAGCACTATTCCCTTTTCTATTATAGCACTCCCATTTTTAGATTTTATACACCCAGATGAAATACAAAATTTGTGACCATTGATCTCTTTGATCTTCTTAGACATCTCTGCTGGATCGCTTTGTCTACACTGCTCAATTCCTTCACATTTGGCATTTAACCATTCTTTCTTTGCCATATTACATTTGATCCTGATCTCATGATCAATTGCTTTATATTCTAATCTTTCTTTATTAGGAGTCTGCTCCCTCTCTTTCATCAAATCCAGTATCTCTGTTGTTATCTATTTATTCTTTGATTGTTTTTCTTTTTCTGGAAATACTTTATTTGCTGCTGTCACCACTGACTCTTTAAAATTATTCCAACTTGACCCCTTACCTTCATCTTCCAGAGCCTTAAACCGGTTTTTGACAGCCACATAAAATTCTTTTCTTATGTTGGCATCTTCTATCAATGTTGCATAGCATAATTTTGGTGCACTCGTTGACCTCTTTAACTTCTTTAGCTTTAACTTCATCTTGCATATCACTGGTATATGGTCACTCCCACAGTCAGCACTAGGAAATGCTCTGCTAAACTGCATTCCGAAATCTATTATTTATTGTGATATAGTCAATCTGATTCTTTATATCACCTCCTGGACATTTCTTTGTCCACAACCTCCTTGGATATTCTTCAAACCATGTGTTTGATATAAGCTGCTCATTTGATGCACACCACTGAACAAATCTGTCTCCTCTTTCATTCTGTTTTTCTAGCCCTTATTTCCCTAGCACATCTTTATTCTGTTCCCATCCCACTTTTGCATTCAAGTCGCCCATCAAGATGACAACCTCTAGTGACTGGCATGGGTGTCTAGCCTAATCAACTGTTTTATAAAATTTATCAAATTCATCTTCTTCACTCTCTGATGTTGGTGAAAAAAAACCAATGATAGATATACTCAATGGCTTTCCTTGCAACTTCAAAAATAAAATTCGGTCAAATATCTGCCAGTAACGTAGAACACATCTTGCACTTTCCTTTTTTGTATAAGTCCAACCCCTCTCTCATGCTTTCACCTCCTAAATATATCTACGATGTTCTTCACTTCCAAAGTCACCCATGCTCTTCCATCTGGTTTCACATTCTGCGAGGATGTATACCTAGTCTAGTCATTTCTTGCTTTCTAACTTCCCACTTTGATATATTGTTCTCACATTCCATGTGCCAATTCTGATTGTATCCTTGTTTGAGATGGCCTCAACCGCTGGATAATGGTCTGGTGCCCCCTGAGGTCCAAGAGCTTCCCTATCGGGCGAAGAATTATTCCTTGAAGAAATGACCCCCTTCACGCCTTTAACTTCCATTTTCAATCTGTGCATTACCACAAATATTCTTGGCATCTGCAGGAAGTGGTTTGCCATTGCCTTTTGCCGAATGACTTACTGAGATCATTACCTCCNACGTTTTCTAACTTCCCACTTTGATATATTGTTCTCACATTCCATGGGCCAATTCTGATTGTATCCTTGTTTGAGATGGCCTCAGTCGCTGGATAATGGTCTGGTGCCCCCTGAGGTCCAAGAGCTTCCCCACCGGGCGAAGAATTATTCCTTGAAGAAGTGACCCCCTTCACACCTTTAACTTCCATTTTCAATCTGTGCATTACCACAAATATTCTTGGCATCTGCAGGAAGTGGTTTGCCATTGCCTTTTGCCGAATGACTTACTGAGATCATTACCTCCCTTCTCAGAAGACTATCTGCTTGCTTGCAACCACTGTCTTCTGAGGTCGTCGCCTTTCCCACCAATTCATTGCTGGGTCTGCCTTTGGTCATCACTCGTAACCCTGAGAAAGGAACCCATCCAGGTGCTACCAGGCGGGTCAGCTGGACCGGGGTCGATTTACAAAAGGCAGGGGTCAGCAACACCCTTGGGTCAATCTTTAGACCCTGTTACCCTAGTGGTGCTATTGATTAAAAAAACGAAAATGGATACACATTTTACAGAAAGTTCTTGGGTTGTTCGTAAAGGGTTAGATAAGCAATATCTTATTTAATTACGGATTTAAGCAAAAATTAATTTAACGTGGTTCTACGCGCAGTTGTTCCTCTTTTCAAATGATGACTTAACGATTTGAGAACCACGGCTTTACAAATAGGGTTGGACATCAGTGGCATTAGTCAAAGGCTGAAGTATCGAACCTGTTGCTGTACGTGAAACTAAGAGGCTGGACAAGTAATGTGCAGAGAAGTAACATCGAGTCTTTTTGGGAAATACATGGTTGGAACATTGCTTTTAAAAGGGATGTCTAGTAAACGAATAAAAAGCTAAAGGTTTTAGAACAGACAGCACTAGGAATACTAAAACAAATGAAAGCAGAAAGAGTGACGTAATTTTTTTTTATGTGACAACTTTATCAGTAGCATTAACAGATTATTACGTTATCGACATACACCTTATAGCCACTTTACCGCACAACAGACCTGTTAAGTTTTTCATAGCTGGCTTCTTCAGCTAATGTTTATACTTAGCTAATACTTTTTCATCAAAAAGTACAAGGGGATACAGAATGGAAATTGAAGGGATGAACAAGTTTTATTTATCACTTATTTTTAAGTCACTATCTTCAGTCAGATGGATGTCATCCCTCGCTGACTTGATTTTATCTGCATCCAATACATACGCATATTAAGCTATGAAAGAAATATTTATCAGTTTTGGATAGGAAGTAAAAACAACCTTGTAGTCTTCTTTATATTGTAAAGACAGTATAGAGCATTTGGAGAAGACAAGCTGATGTAAATGAAATCAGGGAATGAGGTCTAACCATGAGTGAAAAAAGAAGAATGAAATAGTTGACTTGTGGAAAAATGATTTCTAATCCCATCAAAGAATTTTACAATATTATTGTTTACTTATAGTACTAGTGAATCAAGCAAGGTTTTGTGGCTCCCGCTAGAGAAGTTTCTTTGAACTCTGAACACTTTAATTTTGTGTCATTCAGAAATCAAGTCAATGCAGTACCTATGCAAGGTAAGACTCTATGTTTCAATTTGGCGAAGCAGTTGTAAGTAAACAGGCAGCAAACGTGATTTTCTGAAGTTGTAAAATCATTCCAAGACAGTGAAAATAGTTTAAGTTATAGCGATTAAGATAATGATTCACTATCTAATCTAACAACACCAAAGAGATTTCTGATGGACGAAGTATGGTTCACTTGTACAGAATATTGCAGGATAGAAGGAAATAAAGAGCCACAGCAGTTTATTTTGAACCTTCCATTAGATGATGATGATCTAATCTAACATACCTCATGAAGATTGTGTGTTAGTAAAAATCAAGGAAAGTACTGGAAATTAATTTTGCGTAGGCTTTACCCGGTGTGACCAATGGCATTTTCTCTGCAGAGCAAGACTCCATGACAAAAGCTGATCAACATAAAATTGTGCTGAGCTGTTTCTCCAAGTAAATATGAGCACAACATAATTGAATATGACAGTCTAAATCAATCCAGTAAAGCAACCATCATTTTTATAGTGTACGTTTATTATGAAGTACAATGTAACACTCAGCGATATCCAGCTGCTTATGTTGTTAATACAAAGACACATATCATATCAATATACCTTACCAATAAACTAAAGGAAATGTTTTGGACTCAGCTGGGAAGGCATCATCATTTTACGAAAACAGATTTCTACCTTGTTTACGTAATTTTTTGTTTTAGAATAATGACATGGTCATTTCATTAATTCACAATCACTATCGACTATGTCCCCCTTCAAAAACTCTTCCGGCAACATATGCTCTCATACATGTTAATTAACACTTTGAAAAAGCCACACAACTACTGTTGTAAGAACGACGTTTCAATTAATGTGTAAATATAATCACATTAACTTCCTAAAAATAAAGAAAAAGATGACAGGAAACAATTTTTTTTACGTTATCCTTTATAAACTTCTGCATGTTCAATAACATGCCGATTAGTGTACTGTGTCCTTTTAACCTTAAGCCTTTTCTTCTAAATTCTTCTACCTACCGTCTAGAGGTCATAATGAAAATAAGGTCTTCATGATCTGTATTATGCTACCCCTGCCACCGTTTCTCTAGATTATCGTCCCGCCTGTTTGTTTCGTTCTTTTTTGTTTCTGTTTACTCTTATTTTTTAACTATTTTGGAAAATATCATGTATTAGGTTTTTAACATTTACCTTTGAACATTTGTATTTTTTTTTGCTAGTGGCAAATAAATACATACATACATAGAGGGATGTAAAACAACACTTTATGATGGTTATCACCATCTCACCATCTCACGATGTCTCACGATGTCTCATGAGCTGGGAGTGGTATGGGCTTGTAAGTGGTCCAGCCATTTCGTAACGACACTGGACAATACAAACCGTCAGACTTTACTCACGTTTCTTAACTAACTGCACCCTGCCTTTGTTTATACAAAACTGTTTGGAAGAACATACCTGTATAAGACATTTAAATGGACCTAGTTCTTTCATAAAGCCTTATGAATCTTTATTGGAAATATATTGGATCAAATGCTAAGATAGGTGGANAGAGCGATGTAAAACAACACTTTATGATGGTTATCACCATCTCACCATCTCACGATGTCTCACGATGTCTCATGAGCTGGGAGTGGTATGGGCTTGTAAGTGGTCCAGCCATTTCGTAACGACACTGGACAATACAAACCGTCAGACTTTACTCACGTTTCTTAACTAACTGCACCCTGCCTTTGTTTATACAAAACTGTTTGGAAGAACATACCTGTATAAGACATTTAAATGGACCTAGTTCTTTCATAAAGCCTTATGAATCTTTATTGGAAATATATTGGATCAAATGCTAAGATAGGTGGAGTGAAATAGATGAAGATCAAACATTAAATGTTGCGAGGATCTTTCATGCGGTCCTTATGTGCTTCATTTGATACCTTTGGCTTATCTGGTTACCTTTGGTAAACATGCTAATCGATCCAAGGTCCCTTAACTTATTAAATAAGAAAATATAGCAGCTTCTTCGCGACAAATTTTGCATTTAGCTGAAGCTATCAACTATATTCTGTGTTAGAGATATAACCTTGCGTTTCAGTGTTTTCATGTAGTAGAGAAACCGTATATGCCTTCATGATTACTAGTTGAAGGCATCAGAATAGTCAATCACAACTGTTGATAAATCCTCATTATAAAAGAGGCACCGCATATTATAAATGCTGTACCAACACATATTAAGTAAGCTTATAATTGAAGTAATCCTGAACTTGTTTTTAAATTGAGTGTGTAATTATATGTCGATGATTTTGTTTCTGGGGTAGGTAAGGGTAAAGGAGTAGTGTGCTAGCCCGTGCATACATTATTTCAATCCTTGCTTCTATTCTAGCAAGGAAGGCTATCGGATTATATCAGGACGGTGGTCTAATGCTCTTAAGAAAAATCACAGCACGAGAAGTTGATATAATACGTAAATGCATAGTTGAGATTCTCAGAAAAGTCGGATTTCAAATAAATATAGCAATTAAGCTTCCAAATGTCGATTTTTTTTTTATGTCTCGTTCAATTTTTAAAACAGTACTTAACCGCCCACACAAACAAGCAAAGGAAAATTTAATATGTATAATTACTTTGTCAAACCGCCTGATGAATACAACCAAGCAGTTACCGAAGTCGATCTGAGAGAAAATATCAATAAACTCGTCAAACACAATTTCTAATCAAACAAAGTAGAACTACGAGGATGCTCCACATCAATGTGGCTACAAGGCCAATCTAACATATTAACCATATGACTCCATAAACCAAAGTGGCATTTCCCACTTGAAGGGAAACGTGGCTCAACTAATGTAATCTAATATAATTGTATCATATCGACGGATATTATATGTGATACGTTTTTGTAGGAGTAGCAGAAGAATGGACAGTCAGGTACAACAACCACACCAAGTCCTCTTAACACAAAACATCTGCAAAGGAAACCACATTATCTGATTACGTCTGGGAATAAAAAGAAAAACAATAAAAAACCGTCTTTAAAATAGTTAATATTAACATCTGTGACACTGTCTTGTAATGTTAGGAAACGATTCTCACTCTGTCTGTATAAAAAACGTTGTATTATTACTTATGGAAATCAAAACTAACTTTTTAACGAAAAGAGTGAGCTAATTTCGAAGTGTCGTCATGAAAACAAATTTATCTCAAAGAATTAAAAAAGACCAGACCCGTTGGAGTTGCAGAGTGTTATTGTTAGAATTTAGAGTATATAGATATAGAATATATATATATGTGTATGATATAAGAATAATTTTATGTCAGAACAACTTTTAATACATAAATGACTGATGATCACTTAAGTACGTGAGAGTGAGTTTCAGATTTTGTTGCTTCATTTTTGATATTATTATTATTACTATTACTATTATGGTAGATATTTATCCAGGATAACTATGCAAGTACTAAAATTCTGTTATCACATAGGTCCTGTTATCATATAGATCATATATTATATTTAATATTATAAGATAATACATACCTTTCATTTTGGATGAGACAGAGCATGTAGTTAAGAAGTAACATACATAAAAATAGAAAAATAAATTAAAATGTGTATCTTTTTTGTACTTTCATGGTTTTATAGATAAACAATTTTATTTTATATTTTGTATGGTCAATCAGCCGGGATATTGTTGATAGATGTCAGAGGAAAAGGAAAAGGAGAAAAAAATTCCCAAAACCCATATCAATGTAAGACATACAAGATAGAAAAAAAAAAGGAAATTGCAAAAGTATGGATGAATGTACAAGCACACTAGCAGACTCCTACAGTTCTGTTAAGCTAGCATTAGTCCCCCAAAATCTGTCATTTCGATCGCTTGGGCCGAATCTGCCCTTTGCTTCCTGCTGTGAAGTATCATCAGCGTCACGACCTTGTGATATAGAATGTGTCCTCTGCTTTATGTAAGGCAGCAGCAAAACTCCAATGAAAGATAANAAAAGGAAAAGGAGAAAAAAATTCCCAAAACCCATATCAATGTAAGACATACAAGATAGAAAAAAAAATGGAAATTGCAAAAGTATGGATGAATGTACAAGCACACTAGCAGACTCCTACAGTTCTGTTAAGCTAGCATTAGTCCCCCAAAATCTGTCATTTCGATCGCTTGGGCCGAATCTGCCCTTTGCTTCCTGCTGTGAAGTATCATCAGCGTCACGACCTTGTGATATAGAATGTGTCCTCTGCTTTATGTAAGGCAGCAGCAAAACTCCAATGAAAGATAACATATCACAGGAATACAGACACACACCACACACAAACTTAAACATGTAAACACACAAGAAACTAAGAAAAATGCAATTTACTAACAAACAGAAGAAGAAAAGAACGAGCCAAGGAACCATTGACTTGCAACTAACAGTCAACCAACAACTACTAAGACTACCCTTGAAATAAAGGGTTAGGTTAAATTGATTGTCTCGCAGTTGAAACATTTTTTGATACAAAAATCTTAAAAAGTATCTGTTATCTAACAAAAACGTATATTTCAAAAATGTGTCTAATAAAACAAGCAAGTACATGCTCATTAATAGCTCAATCTCTTCTATTAACATGTCCCTTTTCTTATGGAATGTTTAAAGTTTGTTAAGATATCGGATAAGTGCATTACGCAATTTGGCCCTCAGAATTGCTAATTCCATCCTGAGAAGGCAATTTAAAGCTCCGAGGCTTTTAGCACAAAATCAACGCATAACAATGAACATCTTGTGATTCTTGGGAAGTCGGAAAATGTTGAGCCGTAAAATACAGCAGATGAAATAGTGGTTGATAAGTAAATCATCTTGAAGATGGAAAAAGGAAATTCATATCTCTTGTAACACAATTAAAAAAGAAAAATTCATCCACAGCATCCTCAATGTTGTTATCAAGGTCCAAGAACGTGGCATGGTTGCTTTGGTGTTTCACCTCAACCTCGAATTCTTTCAGGTATTTGTCATTTGCAAAAATTAACAGTTAGTATAAAAATTAGAAGTTTTTTAGTGTTCTGAGTAAAAAGCTGCATAAAAAAACACCAGTAAAAAATACATCTGCTCATTAAGGCCGCATGCCTCTTGTTAAGATTGGGCTTTCAATTACCATCTACATGCAAACCACATTTACTTTGGGAAATACCCTTTGTATGGTGTAACGCTTCAGGATATTCCCTTCCTTCTTGCCTATGGTGCTTAGACGTACTCTCGTTTGTAAATAGTTGAAAGGCATTGCCTTTTCAGTTAACGACCAAGCCAGGAGAAAAGAAACTTTTTTTTCAAGTTCTTTCTTCCCATCTTCAGATTCAATAAAAGCTTTTAAGAAAGCCAGTGCTGGTGGATGTTCACGATAAATCTTCTAAAGCATATACGTTTTCTGCGGTTTCGAAAACACACCCGCCCCGGCAATTAATACCTTTCTTCATATTTTTCACAAGATCTTGAGTATTTTAGGTAATCGAGTAATCACCAATTCAAATATGCCCTTTGACTGTTTACCTGCTATTCATAAATACGAAACACGTTTGTGTACCAGAAATGTCTCCAGCACGACTTTACTTCGAAATTTGAACTTCACTAACATTTTTCGAAGTTTTATAGTTGAGTAACTTTACTTTAATAATCGTTATTAATCATATTTTAGTATTACAATTATGCAACTAGTTCTATCCTCACCGTGTAACATACTCCAAACTTTACATATGAAGTAAGGCTGGTCAGTATTTTCAAGTCACTTGAACATGCATTTGCTTCACCCAGTGACTTCATGAGCCGATTAATTTCTTGAGAAATCTGCAGAACCCCCCAAATACTTACTGTTTTTATTAGGATTTTTAAGTTAAGTTGCATAGAATCACAGTGCGTGTAAAACTTGAACTTGTATCTTGTTTTCCTGGTTTATGTCATTGCATCACCAAACTGAAATACCAAAAGTCGCGATGGAGGGTATATTAATACCCAACTAGTTAAACTTCCGCATTTTGCATTGAAACATGTTCCAACAGCTGTTCATTTAGTTGAATCATCAGTGAAAATTTGGTCTCAGGTGTTTCTTTACCCTTTCAAATTAGTATAACCAGCACAATACAAATAGGCGGGAGTTGAAAGCAGACCCTTGAATTATGTTTCTTTATACTTTTTGCTTCTATGCCACCACGTTTTCTTAGAATTCCCCGAATTCCAGTCAAGTAGACAGAAAGCAACTAAAATGCTAATTACGTAATTTCTCCAAATTCGTTCCGACCTATTTTTAAGCAACGTTGTCGTCTGGCCTTGTGAAATCATTGCTAATCAAACATTGTAGCTCTACCTTGTGTTCAGATACGCCTATTATGAAACCTTTTTTCACCCGTCTTCTACTGCCCATCTATATCCTTGGGCGTAACCCACATTTATTAATTCCAAATGTATGATAGAGAAGCTTTTCATTTCAGATCAGCAGCTTTTCTACTTTTTTTTCTAGCCTGAAAGAGCAACGATCGCTTTCAAAGTCGTACTGGGGAAATTGGCGATACTCTTATCAGTAATTTTACATATAATGCTAGTGCTAAGTACAAAAATCCCTGAAGCAAGAAGTCCTAGTTAATTGCAAAGATAAAGCCAATTTACAACTCCTGATTAGTTTCTTGTATAACATTACGTCAATTGTAATTATCTGCAGTGAGGTAATCATTGTTCAAGGCGAAGTTACAATTGTGGCAAAGAAGGATTTGTAAAATGAGAGTACTATTAGGCATACCAAGAAAGAATATCTCGACAGCAGGTACGAACAAAGAGGTGAGGAAATATGGGATTTGCTTGCAAAAAATAATAACAAGTACAACCCTTTTCAACTGTTTTCCAGCAGGCACCAGATTCTAGACACAGAAAACTCCAATATACCAATATTCTGTTTTTCATTCTTCGCTGTTCCTACATTTGGTTCATCCAAAAATTACACATTAAATATGTGGATACATCCAAGAAATAATTTATAGGCCCTTATATAAACGAAACCACCAATTTCACAGTATAAATTGTTCTAGAGTTTTTAAGTTGAAGCAAAATTATTATGTACAAAATTAGTCACCTTTCTAAAAAATCTAATACAACGAAAATTATTATCATTCCGCTGATTACACTGCATAAGCTTGCAAATTCACACTATTTGATTACACATTCAAGATCTTTGTCGCTTGAAAATGTAAGCTGGTTTACACATCACGTCAATGTGTGAAATGATCAAACTATAAAAACATTTCTTAAAAAAAGACATACAGTCGGGGTATTTGCTGCAAAAATTATACACTAAATTTATTCTAGGTAAGTAATGCTAAAAAACATTAACGATACTGTCCTGTGCAATATTATTACATTTATACTTTCATAAATAAACTGACTAAAAGAAAAAATTAGTGTCATGACTAGCATCATGTAACTGTCATTGGCCGTCCCTTCAGTCGATTCTCAATATCTGCTTCAAGCAAAAAGGTACGAAAAAAAGCTTATTATTATGAAGACTCTATCAATAATAGCACATTTAGCAAAAATACTAGGGTTTCAAGTGGCTTTACACAAAATACAATATACAGCGTCATGTGGCTTAATTGCGTAATAAATATTGTCGTGTACAGTTGTTCATAAAACATATTATTGTTGACAGTCCTACGATGCAAACAAGTGAAGAATAATGATGAAAAAGAAATGGCCAAAGACTATGACTACGAAAGAAAAAAAATAAAGAATTTCAAATGCTATAATAAATTAGTCGTTCTTTGATGTCCATTGCACCTAAAATGTTTGTTATCCAAAGTCTGAAGTGGTACTAAGTGTAAAATATGGAACAGCCAAAAACGCGTTAACAGTCATCTTAAACTATGCCTTTATTCGTTTACCTTATGTGGGCACCTTGCTTTTGTAAAACGCAATACTACAAAGCACGTTACGTTTTCTAGAAAGTGGTCGCTTGATAAATGAAATCAGTTTCCAAAAAGTTCATTAACTACAGTTGCTCAATTTATCAACATCTCAACAGACCAGTAAAAAAGCAAACTAAGTCTTCAGACATAGCTCTCAGAGAAAATTTAACTACATTAAATAATAACGTACTTCCCTTCCAGGTAATCGCCAGGGAAAATGACTGACCAGTAATATCACGGGTTACGACTATCACTTAAGTTCACAACACTCTTTTCAAACGTGTCGTGATATCAATAATCGCAAGCTTTCATGCTATAATCAATACACCTCGCGTGGGCAGCGTTCGTACCTAATGCTATGCGATTTCGGGGCTCAGAGTACAATGTCAACAACGAAAATGCTATCTGTTAAGTCTTTGAACCCTTCCTGTGATGAGTTAATCAAACTGCTAGATTTGATTAGTGTCCAAATCAACTAAACGGGCGACGGTGCGGGGGCTGGTGGTTTCAGCGAGAAATGAATTTTGCTTAAGTGCAACAAAAGTTTTGATGTGGAAACGCACAGGCATAGTTGGTTGCTATCACATTTACAGTAGGTATATATATACCGGTATAGCATTACTCATCCTCAAATAACAGCAGAACCAACAATACTATTGAGGGTTATATGCTTGAAATCCAAAGTGAGCATTATGAAAATGCGAGTATCATATTATCTCGATTTCTGGAAGACATTATTTTCAGTTACTAAAGAACTACATTTTCGCTACTCTTATTGTAAATACTAAACTCACACTTAACAAGACCTACACTTCAAACGTAACATTGCATATTAACATAATAAAATTTGGGCCAAGCGTATCCCTTGATACTATCATTACATTTATGATAACGCTACCTACCAATACAGAAATGGATAAATGTAAAAACTTTGTCATAGTGTCTACACAAATATTAAACAACGTATATGTAAAGTATAAAAAAATTAAACATATACACCACCGAACCAATCGGGAGCGCAGAGAATATACCTTACTTAAAGAGCCTGTTTTGCTCGCTGCGTGTTATTTGACTAAATCGTTTTCAAATAATGCCTTTCAGTAAGACTAGCAAAATTTCATTAGAAGTGTGTATAAATATATATATGTATATACCAGTATCGAAGTAATTATCAGCTATCGATGATGCTCAATAATATAATAATATTAGAGCTATCTACCTATCTGTCTATATATACATACATACATACATATATATTTATATACATGCACACAGATAGATAGACAGATAGATAGATGATAGATAGATAGTTAGATAGATAGATAGACAGACAAAAATTGGTCTATGGCCAGAGAAACACTACATAATTTGTTAGAAGATGAACATTTATGTGTAAGCACATATGTCCAACGCATGTTGTCAATGTTACTGTCAAAAATTGTCTGGAAAAATCGATTGACAAAAATTCAACAGTAATAGGCGTGACGCTCTGCTAGGTGATTCGGGTCACTTTAATATTGAAAACTGAACATTAAAAAAAAGCTTGTGCATATTCTAGTCTTTAGGCAAAGTATGCAAACCTTTTAAAAGAACAGTTAAGTCGTAGACCTAATAAGAGATCCAAGTATGCAAGGCTTTCTTGTCTATTAATTTAAAGGATTATTAAATGTACACACCATATAATCATATATATATATATATATATATATATATGTATATATGTATATTCTATGCCCATCATATCATTTTTTCAGTCCTGTTAGTAGTATAAAAAAGTTGGCCACCTTTACTTAATATTAACTGATCCTTCTATCATTACTTTTCATCTGCACACATGAAACAAGCTACACGTAAAAAAATAACTAAATGCAAAATTGTCAAAAAATTCCATGAGATACTAGAAATAGGGTCCAGCGTTGTTGTGGCGTTTAACGGAAAGTTGACATTGTGAGTGATTCTGTTCTGGGAACAGATATATGACTGGATATGTCTAAATTTTTGTTTTTCTCTCAACTATCTTTAGTCAAATGGCAATCACCAAAAGCTGGTGATTGCCACACTATTGAAATCACAAGCTGGTACACACGCTAATAGAAATTACAGTGATATTCTGACATCGCGTGTAGTTTATGTTTGGATATATAACAAGGTCACAGTATGTTAAACCAAACTGAGTTTCAAAATGATATTCTTTATGTAATAAACATGCCCAAAACCGAGCAAAATTCTAACATACCAAATAATGCAAAAGGATATTTCCAAAACGGTATTAAATACCAATTTAATACTTAATATTGTATATGCAACGTAAGAAAATGACTATCCCCCTTTAACTTCAAAAAATCTAACTAGCCCACTTCGATTTGTGTTCTTTTAAATTCTCTCAAGTAAATATTTTTTATGCCTCTGATTCTGCCTGCAAGTGCTTTCTTCTATCTTCTTCAACAGACAAGAATTCTGTTGACCCATGAACAGCTGCATACTAAAATTACATAATAGAAGAGATAGAGGAATAATCCAATGCCTGAAAAAAAAGTAATATAGGTCACATACAAAAACAAGAATGGGGTACTAGACCAGCATTGTGTTTAAATATGTGTAATGGGTGTTGCTGGCAAGGGGAAAAAGGACCCCTAAATATTATCAGTAACAATTACTTAAAAAACACAAAATTAAATTACCGTAGCCACACAAGTTTTACGTACTTAATGTAGTTATTCAAGATCTTTAAAGTATGACAGCAAAGTTTGAGGTTGGTTTCTGTCACTGCCATATCTGGCAATACTGTTTAATAAGCTACATTTTTATCATAGTTAATGTTACTTCACCATTTACAACATGACACGTCTTAAAACAAACCACATCTTTATTGGGTTAGCAAGCAGGCACTTAACAATGCGAAATTACCAACACAAATACACACTTCCTTATTTACTAGACCTGAACCCTCTAACAATTAAGCTTTGTCATTCTCATCAAAGTTTTGAGCTAATATGAATTTCTTTATAAGTTGTTACTTGTGAGAACCAAGAATAAACTGGATTTTTTAGCTTTTCATTAGCATGCTTCATAAATTAATATAAAACCACAAATACAAAAACGTCGCTAATCCTATGCTGAATTTAATATTCTAATTTTAAAAATATGTTATTTACTGTATTTTAAGCTTTCTGATCTACGATGTCTACCAACATCAGTCATCTGGTCTTCTTAAAAAAATGGCGTCTTATTTTTATCTCTTTTTGGCCGTTATAATGACTTTAAATGTACAAGAGTCAGTCTTGGTGCCTGTCTTCTGTGGGGACGTTCGTCTGTGCGTGTATCTATGTGTGTCGGTTTGTAGACAATTATTTAATTTATATATTAATTCTTTAGATGGAAACACACAGACACGCACGTATACTGTGTGTGTTTGAAGTTACCTGCCCCATTTACTTGTGTACTTGTTTACTTATAGTCCATGTCAACACTAATGTCTATCCACCCGCCGAACGTTCTTATTTAAAGTATGCGTGTGTTCCTGTTACACACGCACAGTCAATGTCACATTATATAAATACGGCCAAGCAAAGGTTTGTCAGCCTTAGTCATCTATCACTAGAGGAGCAAGCAGCAATTCACCGTTTCCTGGCAGAGAGAAGGGAACTTACGCAACAGTAACTTTCTAGTTTGTTAAATTGTGGACTTAATTTTAACCGCATCAAAATCTGGCATATGCAATAAATAACTACTGTGAATACTTCCGGTAAAGCAGAAGCAGGAGGAAGTCGATACGACCAAACGTTGGCACAATGAAGCGAAAAGGGTACGAGCAACTACTTTAAGTGTACAAACTTTCGCGAGCAGAAACTTTCGCGAGGTCGGAAAATCGCGAAATTTAGGACATTTACTTTCGCGAATTTAACGAAAAAATTCATTCCGCGAGCATAAACTTTCGCGAATTAGGGGTTTCAAAATATTTCGCGAACATAAACTTTCGCGAATGAGGCAAATTGGGAAAAAAATTTAAATAAATCTTCAATTAACACAACAGTTCTTTTTCACTTATAATGAATACCGTACTAAAAAATATGTTACAAAGAAAATATCTATTTTAAGCTTCATCAAATAAATTGAAAGCGTTTCTTTCTTCGTATGGCGCGACCCATTCTTCGTCATTTTCATCCTCGCTTTCGTCATGATCAAAGTTCTTGTCATTGTGTCCGATTAAAGAAAGCTCTTCAATTGTGAGACAGGCAATAGCGATCATGCGTAGACGACTAGCCTCAACAACATCCTCTGCATCATTCATCATCGGATCAAGCTGCTCAAAAGGATCGATAGAGGGAAGATTTTGCAATCCTAAATCAATTGCATCCTTAATTCCCGACGAAACCCATCCGCTGGTGATAATCTCCTTTCCCTTTGCACTGGTCATTTCATTGTAGAAATCGATTATCCAGCCTGCTTGTAGAGGCTTTAGTGTGGTTAGCTGGAGCTNCACATGCAATAAATAA
Source organism: Morbakka virulenta (assembly GCA_003991215.1). NCBI lineage: Eukaryota > Metazoa > Cnidaria > Cubozoa > Carybdeida > Carukiidae > Morbakka > Morbakka virulenta. Next base: position 837,614 of record RDPX01000319.1, read on the forward strand.
CTACTGTGAATACTTCCGGTGAAGCAGAAGCAGGAGGAAGTCGATACGACCAAACGTTGGCACGATGAAGCGAAAAGGGTACGAGCAACTAAGTGCTCCGAAACTGAAGTCACCAAAATGGTGATGGTTGTCATGGTGTACCTCACCCATGTTTTATGTTCTGCAAATAAAAAAACTTTTAACATATAACTTTTTCAATCCGAAGTAAAGTTTTTCGGGTTTAAGACACAATTCTCATAATGAAAAACACCTTGTCTACACACAGTTATTTATAACATGAACTATGCACGACAACTTTTACACAGTTACGAAGATATTAAACTTGTCGTTTGGTCGAACTAAATATGTCAACTAGCTTTCTTTGCCCAAAAGCCAAACCAATATACTGAAAATAAAGCAGAATAAAAGGAATTGTTGGCCAAGTCAAACAAATGAGATCTCATAATCATCTACTTAGCAAACGGTAAAAAATTCCATACCGCAGGTGGGTCATCTCGAGAAACCAACGGCACGCTTTCATCAGTGCGATTTTCTTGCTCTTCATTAATTGATTTGTAGGACGCATCAAGCGAAGTATCCCAAGAAGAATTTAGTAGACCCCTAAATAAAAATTAGAGATACAACTTAACTCCAGCCGTAACATAGACCACTTAATCTGTACCACTCACCATTAACGAAATAAAAATAAAAATGCGTGTGCACGAGCCCAGTTTCGTGCACACGTCTCTCAGTTTTCCATAGTTCTGATCTCTACTTTAATTCTATTTTCACAACTTGAAGCAGGAAATAAATGTTTTCCTCTTGAAGACAATGTTTGTCTTATGCCGAGACTCTTATGCTCGAATTGCACTACCAATGGCTGGAAAAATGACATAAATTCTGATTTCTCTTAGTTGTGGTCTCTTCGTCTGAAGTGATCTGTTACAGTCACCTCAAGCGCCAAGTACTCGATATGAGTTGGTGCTATCAACCAAAATGTTATTCTTTTCAGAAGCAATCGGAATAAAAACTTGCAAAAACAATTTTGGGCACGATTGTTTGTAGTCTTTGAAGTAGACCATGTATGGCTAGCAGATGTACTTCTGCCATGAAATAGGAAAAAGCAAATGCGTCCATCATTTCATTCTAGATCTGAATCTCAAAAACCCAGTCAATAAATTTTTCGAACCCACTACTAGAGAGTAACCTCAATATCTCATTTACAATAGCAATAAAAAAGCTTTTAGCTATCTTCGGCCAACTCGCACGTTCGAAAATTATAAGCATTGGCGCTGGATCTTAACCTGCGGCAAAATAAAAGGAAATCGAAATGGAAACGAACTATCACGCCTGCAAATTTTCATATGGTTTGCGGAGAAAGAGACAATATCGATGAATCAACTCATGCGGATTGAAGGTCTATGTTCAGAAAGCTCACCTTGGTCGAAACATCGTGTACTACCATTTCTTATAATAAAGATGAAAAAAATACCAGGTCACATAGTTCCTATCTTAGTTTTTATTTGCTGCAATACGTTTGAAGACGACACTATCAATGTTTCTGGTTAAATTTAAACAATGTCTGGAAACAAACAGTAGTAAAAGCAGTTAATTACCCGTCGCCTGGTGGGCCACTGTAGCTACTAGTAACAAGCCTAACTCCTCCTCCTGGCTTCCTCAATATCGACCTGGAGTTGTCCATATACAACAAACAGTGGATAAAAACAAAAATATTAAAATAAAAATCACAACTTTTCTAAAGGGAAAAATTACGAAAAAATAAATATAAATTCAATTTATCGTAACTCTGTAAGCAAAGGACGATTTCGTGGTTGAAAAAATGCAAATGCAAAAAATTACAGCTTTACACAAAGAAAACGGTTTGTTACTTACTAGTTCTAGAGCGTGACTCCCAAAAAGAAAAGAAAATCTCATTTTTCTGTTATTTATCAAACTTAGTCCTGCAGTATAAGCACTTTAGTTGAATCGTCGGTGAAACAAATAATATCAGTGTATACAAGTATATCTGTATCTGGGACTATGCATATTCTATTCCCGGAACTGATTTTTCAATAATAATGTAGAGACATCATTCACTAATAACCATTGTGAAAACGACACAATGAAAACAATAATCTCTTGGGAAAAAAATCACTTTTGAATCTTTGCAAGGGGAATACAAGAAGTCAAATAACAGGTTTAAAAGCACACAAGATTACGTAGAAGTAGGTATCAGTAGAAAAGAAAGGAAGCCATTAACATCTACTACTTTAATAGTAACAACATAATCTTAGTTTCCTGAATACGCAATACACAATGCACGTCACATAGAAGCATGTGACAGCCCTTTTTCCAGATGGCAGTATCCTCGCAATGAGTGCTGGCTGATTGGCAGCTTTTAAAACGGGCAACGAAACTGGTAACGGCCTAAAAACATTGCGTAGGGGAACAAATACGTTGAATTACATTGCCAAATGCAGTAAATGTCGTACCTGAGCCTTGCCATTGACTTCCAAATAGGTGTAATGCATACAATAATGCATACAAGGAAGACAGAAAGTATGAGTGCAGCCAAAATAAGTAATGACAGACCCTCCCTAAATGCAATAAAAGCAGAAATTCAAATTACAAGTTTACTCAACAAATAAGAGTACAATCACTACAGTTCATTGCTTATTGATACCAGATTTAACTGAAGGTTGCCTGGTTACGTCTGAGCACTAAAAAACAACTCAAAAATGAAAAGCGGTTTAAGACACCAAGAAGGATGGGAAAATCCCACATCAGTTGCTCTGCTGTGGTTTTTTTTTGCTAACCCTTTTTACTTTATAGCAGTTTCTGGTGATATTTTATTCAGATAAATTATTAAATAATAATATTAGTATGAACTGATACATTATAAGAATAATTCTGTTCTCCATTTGGACTTTCTTAATCAGTCTCAATGTGCCATTTTAAGGTATCAAAATGCCAATTATAAGTTTTTTGTCTTAAATGTATCTGATGTCAATCGGACATCCTGGCTCTATCATTCCAAAATAAAAGGTGCAAGGTAAAGGCAGGGAAGTTACTAATGGGTAGTAAAATGTCGTTCATAATATTTAAGGATTTTTCATTAGATTTGGAAAGTTGTAAATGGTTCCTGGAGGTATTTTTCAACTCAAATATATTTTCGTTCCAGTTAGTATAACTTAATGCATAATGAGAGCATATCCATATTCCACTGCCTCCCTCAATCAAACAGCCTCCTAAAACACCAACTATTGTAATTTCTATTTTTCTTTCCTTCCTGTATCCTGCAAGATTAATTCGATAGTTTATTAATTATTATTACAATTATAGAATTCTAGGTATCAAATGTACCACTGCTCATCATCACATCAGATCGTATCTATGGAGTGTAGAGCGTAGCGATGAACAATCAGCTGCCACCTTTCCAGCTTATAACATATTAACACTGATGGTGTCCATGCCAGTCTCCTTTCCAATATTGGTGGTATTTCCCAGAAAATACACGCTATTGGTGTCTGGCCTGTTGGATTAGGCCTCAAATGCAATCCTGTTTGAACACATTTTTTACCTTTTCATAACACTCTTCCTCCGTTTTCCGCTTAAAATCTTTAGTGCAATGTTGGTGTCTTTTCTTAATACAGATCTGTTGGGAAATTTTGTAAAATGTCTAAATTGTTGGGTGTAAAAGCAGATCCTTATGCATCACCATGCTAACAATAAATGTACATTTTTCCTTTCTCGTTTTCCTCTGCCCCTTGCATGTTACAAGTGTTCAACAATGATAGCCTGTACCGTCCATCAGTCGGAATACGGGCAACGTGGTTTTGATCTCTTTGGTCAGGGGGTATTAATTTGTATGTGTCTTTATGCTTATAAAACGTCCCTCCAATTACTAAGTTGCACAATATTTGGCCAGCAGTTCTCCATTTATTAAGCATGCTACCAATTTCTTGCCTCTATTGTCCTTTTCCATTCGGTATTCGGTAAGATTCACCTTTAGCATTTGCATCAGCCATGAAGATAAGGAGATCGTGATCTATCTATCTATCTATCTATCTATCTATCTATCTATCTATCTATCTATCTATCTATCTATCTATCTATCTATCTATCTATCTATCTATCTATCTATCTATCTATCTATCTATCTATCTATCTATCTATCTATCTATCTATCTATCTATCTATCTATCTATCTATCTATCTATCTATCTATCTATCTATCTATGCGTGTGTTATGAATTATAAGATTTATGCTTATGTTGCCCAAGCAGCTCCAGGTTCTGACAATATATCTTATTCACATTTTTTATTGTCTTTATCGTAAGTATATTTTTATCACAAGTTTCAAAAAAATTAAACTGTAATATTACTTACAAGACGGTAAAGCAAACTTCATTGACTCCTTCATTAAAGCTCTAAAAAGGTAAGAAAATGGAACAAAATATATCACAACAAATATATTTCTACAAAACCTACAATTTGCAAATGCAGGTCATTTCTTCATCGTCATGACTGACTTATTAAAAACCTTATCCAAAATATTTTCAACCATCCTTTCATCACAGCACCATATAATTAGAAAAATTTTTAATGTTCGTGGGTAAAGTGTTCGGCACCATAATTTCCAATATAAAAGTAAGAGTAAGCTCACGACAACTTACAGTTTTTCGTAAATTCCTCGGGGTCTTCTTTGCAACCCTTCAGCCCCCTTTGTAAACCAGATTACCTTTCTGCTTTCAGTGGTCCCCCTTACAATTATCTCTGCTGAGTTTTTCCACGTATAGTATAGACAGAGATTATTGGCCAACTGCAGGCTAAGGCACTCTAAACTACATGAAATACTCTGGGAAGCAATTAGCTATCCCTTTTTTGACACACAATCAATTCATAATACAAGGGTTCCGTATCTAGTGCTAAGGAAAGCGACAGCAAAGTGAATTTTATGGGGAAGGGACACAATTGAATGAAATAAGTGATAGTGAATATCTCGAGACGGAAATACTAAATGTTTAAGCTAATACTAATGCACAGATATACATGGAAGACACAGCCAGCTTAAATGGAAAACTGCAGTTGGTGGATGGAAGTGTGTGTTACCAAAAAAATAAAAAATTATTGAGAAGATGAGATTTTGAAATGAGATAAAATTAGACTTTCATCACTGAGAGATACTGAAAAAAGTAAATTAAGAAATGTTGCGCAGGCCACTGCCCGAGCAACATTTTAAAGTTTACTTCTGTGAATGCTGTGTTAAGCAAGATAGTAAATTTATATATTACTTCAACAAATGACCTTACTTAAACTGGCTCCGTGATTGTGAACGAAATGGCAGGAGCAAAGAGGAAAAAACCCGATAATAGCAAACAACTCTGGTGGAAAAGAAGACTTACACATTAAGTCAACAATTTGAATCGGGACCTTAGAAGAGTGAACGCGATGACTCAGGAAAAAGAATCAAACAGAAGGCAGATCAGCTTAAGCAAAAGGAAATGAAAAGGAAGGTTGGGAATGAGTACAAGCAATGAGTCAGGGAACGTTTAGAAACCAAACTAAATGGTCAAAACGTTATAAATGCGATAAACATCTGGGCATCATCTTTGCTGAGAGATTCTGCAGAATTTTAAGGTTCGATTAAGGCTGAGATACATCAGCTAGATAGGAAAACAAGGAAGCTATTCACATTGCACAGGGGATTACTTAATGTGGAAAATGTTGTAAACCTCCCAGTTATGCGAATTGAAAGATACGTATGCAACAATGACGAAAGGTCAGTAAAGCACCTAGATTGACAAATGAATAATAACGGAGAAAGTGAAGTTGAGTATAACTTGCGGCAATAGAATGAAAGACATGAGGTTTGGAATCACAAGACCCATCATGGACAGTTTTTAAAACACACAGAAAATGAAGCAGGAATCGATAGATGGAACTGGTTTAGAAATGCAGGAATTAAAAGAGAAACGGAATAAATGATAATGGCTTCAAGGGAACAAGTAGTACGCACCAATATCATCAAAGCAAAGATCGACAAAACACAAGGAGAAAGTAAATGCAGAATGTTTGGTCAGGTAGATGCGACGGTGAGCCATATCATCAATGAATACAATAAATTGGCTAAAAAAGATACAAACGTCGACATGATTGGGTTGGAAAGCGAATCCATTGGGAAGTGTGTCGTAAAAATGTGATCGACGTAAAGCCAAATTGGTACGAACATTAACCAGAACCAGTACAATAAAATGCGAGATGTAAGATACTGTGGGGCTTTAANATCTATCTATCTATCTATCTATCTATCTATCTATCTATCTATCTATCTATCTATGCGTGTTTTATGAATTATAAGATTTATGCTTATGTTGCCCAAGCAGCTCCAGGTTCTGACAATATATCTTATTCACATTTTTTATTGTCTTTATCGTAAGTATATTTTTATCACAAGTTTCAAAAAAATTAAACTGTAATATTACTTACAAGACGGTAAAGCAAACTTCATTGACTCCTTCATTAAAGCTCTAAAAACGTAAGAAAATGGAACAAAATATATCACAACAAATATATTTCTACAAAACCTACAATTTGCAAATGCAGGTCATTTCTTCATCCTCATGACTGACTTATTAAAAACCTTATCCAAAATATTTTCAACCATCCTTTCATCATAGCACCGTATAATTAGAAAAATTTTAATGTTCGTGGGTAAAGTGTTCGGCACCATAATTTCCAATATAAAAGTAAGAGTAAGCTCACGACAACTTACAGTTTTTCGTAAATTCCTCGGGGTCTTCTTTGCAACCCTTCAGCCCCCTTTGTAAACCAGATTACCTTTCTGCTTTCAGTGGTCCCCCTTACAATTATCTCTGCTGAGTTTTTCCACGTATAGTATAGACAGAGATTATTGGCCAACTGCAGGCTAAGGCACTCTAAACTACATGAAATACTCTGGGAAGCAATTAGCTATCCCTTTTTTGACACACAATCAATTCATAATACAAGGGGTCCGTTCTTCTTTTTAATCAATCCATAAGCCGTATCTAGTGCTAAGGAAAGCGACAGCAAAGTGAATTTTATGGGGAAGGGACACAATTGAATGAAATAAGTGATAGTGAATATCTCGAGACGGAAATACTAAATGTTTAAGCTAATACTAATGCACAGATATACATGGAAGACACAGCCAGCTTAAATGGAAAACTGCAGTTGGTGGATGGAAGTGTGTGTTACCAAAAAAATAAAAAATTATTGAGAAGATGAGATTTTGAAATGAGATAAAATTAGACTTTCATCACTGAGAGATACTGAAAAAAGTAAATTAAGAAATGTTGCGCAGGCCACTGCCCGAGCAACATTTTAAAGTTTACTTCTGTGAATGCTGTGTTAAGCAAGATAGTAAATTTATATATTACTTCAACAAATGACCTTACTTAAACTGGCTCCGTGATTGTGAACGAAATGGCAGGAGCAAAGAGGAAAAAACCCGATAATAGCAAACAACTCTGGTGGAAAAGAAGACTTACACATTAAGTCAACAATTTGAATCGGGACCTTAGAAGAGTGAACGCGATGACTCAGGAAAAAGAATCAAACAGAAGGCAGATCAGCTTAAGCAAAAGGAAATGAAAAGGAAGGTTGGGAATGAGTACAAGCAATGAGTCAGGGAACGTTTAGAAACCAAACTAAATGGTCAAAACGTTATAAATGCGATAAACATCTGGGCATCATCTTTGCTGAGAGATTCTGCAGAATTTTAAGGTTCGATTAAGGCTGAGATACATCAGCTAGATAGGAAAACAAGGAAGCTATTCACATTGCACAGGGGATTACTTAATGTGGAAAATGTTGTAAACCTCCCAGTTATGCGAATTGAAAGATACGTATGCAACAATGACGAAAGGTCAGTAAAGCACCTAGATTGACAAATGAATAATAACGGAGAAAGTGAAGTTGAGTATAACTTGCGGCAATAGAATGAAAGACATGAGGTTTGGAATCACAAGACCCATCATGGACAGTTTTTAAAACACACAGAAAATGAAGCAGGAATCGATAGATGGAACTGGTTTAGAAATGCAGGAATTAAAAAAAAACCAGAATAAACGATAATGGCTTCAAGGGAACAAGTAGTACGCACCAATATCATCAAAGCAAAGATCGACAAAACACAAGGAGAAAGTAAATGCAGAATGTTTGGTCAGGTAGATGCGACGGTGAGCCATATCATCAATGAATACAATAAATTGGCTAAAAAAGATACAAACGTCGACATGATTGGGTTGGAAAGCGAATCCATTGGGAAGTGTGTCGTAAAAATGTGATCGACGTAAAGCCAAATTGGTACGAACATTAACCAGAACCAGTACAATAAAATGCGAGATGTAAGATACTGTGGGGCTTTAACACCTAGACTGACCATGTGATTGGAGCTAGACGTCCTGATACAATTATGATAGTCAAGGATCCGAAATACACAAAAATAATATACTTTGACATTTCTTATGATACGAGAGTCAATTCTATAAAGGTAGAAAAAAATGAGAAGTATCAAGACCTTGTAAAAGAGAAAAGGAAGTTGTGGGGCAAAACTGTAAACCGAGTTGCAAAAAACTGTGAAATTGCATTCTGCCAGGATGTGAGAAAGGTTCTCAAGATTTCAGAAATCTTGTGGATGCCAAACCTCGACAGCACATTACCACTGGCATTTAGTGAGCAAAACATATATTAAAAATTGTTAATAAAACAACCAATTTTTATACAGGATAAATTTATCGGTGCAGTAAGCACTGTTATCACTAGACTCTTGTTCCTAGAGTTAGATCAAAAGTAAATCTGTAAAAAAGTTAGACTGATCTTGTGCTTGTCTAAAAACAGTTCTCTATTTTACACTCATTGGGTAGTTCATTAAACGTTTTACCAACAAGAAAATAAAAAGCTTTTCGTCCAGTCTTAACTTAAGCTATTCTCTAAATAGACAATAATAATAATAATAAATCTATAATTTCTAAATTAACTATAACTATTTAAACAGGGACTACCTTAACAGCAAGAAAAATCTAAAAGAAAAAAAAGCTGAATTATCGTTTATATCAAGATTTCGAAAGCAGAATGAAATACAATTAAGGAAAATTTTCTCTCTGATAGAAAAATTGGTCACAAGGTAGTTTTTTCAATGTCTTGTATGACTACAGATTCAAAAGTAGACATACTTTAACGAGCTAATCAAAACAGCGGGTTCCCTGATGTAGTGGGACTATTTTCTTTAGTTACAGTTTTCAACAGTTTTCAGTACAAGTACGTCTTTTTCCCTTTTTGTATTATATATTGTGCCGATGGTCTACAACTTTATTACACATATTTAAAGCTGATATTTTGGTTCGCTTACAGTGCAAAACCTATCGATAAAACAAAATTGTTTATAGCAGTTAAATGTAAAATGGAATACGCGGGGGCACCTTTGTATTTAAAGTCAAAATGTCGAACGAATTCTGCTCCCATCCAATTTACTGACGACTCTTTCCCTGAGTTCTTTAAAACATTACGAACGCCCCCCCCCATCCCCTCCATCCAGACGCTGTGGCAAGCAATGTGCAACTTAAATTACTAAAGCTAAGTTGTTTGTTTTAACGTAACAACTTCAAGATTTTTATCGCGTGCAAAGCGGCCTTACCTCGCTGAATCTCAGATTCACTTGTAAGCATTTTATGTAAGCAAAAATCAGGTGTGAGCAATTTGGGCTTACCACTGCTGCATATTGCCTTAATTATATCTGGCGGGGTAAGTAACAGTCGACAACCCCAGAGAATCGGATTACCAAAGTAAAGTTACAGTTGTGACTCATAATCAATTCAGTGAGTCAGGATATGTAAGCATTGCTCTCCATAACAACAGAACAGAGATAGGTGGTAAGTTCTTTCCTTGGGGGCCTTTACCTCTCCAGTTACTGTTGGTCAGATACCCATAAGTTTATAGACCTGCGGATCGACTAACAAGTGGAAGAATAATTCCTGCTTAATCGTACTCAGTTGCGCGCTTAAATGAGCTCTTTTTTTCGTTCCTATTGGGGTTTTTTTGACACTGACTCTTATTCCAGATACTCGACCTCGAATTTGATTTAAACAATGCGGAATTTCGTAGCCAACCGAAAGGAAGTAAAGGTAAAGTAAAGTAAACTGTACTTTATGGCAAAAATACAAAGTTAATACATGAATCCGTAAGTGCTTTAAACTACCGGCTACCGTTATTTAATACATTGTACCCTGAAATATTGTTACAATCAAGTAAAATATACCTTGTGAACCAATGCACAGTCGAGTGCTTTTATAAGCTGGTCGATTTCTGCCTTGCTATTTCCAAAAAAGCTGACCATTTTCTTTAAGTAAAACTGTAAGGAATACAGAAGACAGCGTAAACAAAACACAAAGATTACTTTACGTGGTCGATAAAACAATACGTCTCTGTGGGCCTGAAAATGTGTAAACAGAGCAAACGGTTAATTTATCTGAAGAGATAAATGAAGATTGTAAAGACGACGTGCACGATACTCTGTATATTCATCGTGGAAATACCTTTACAAAGAAATCGTAACAAATAAAAATAATGCATGATTTTCATGACCAACTTGTTACAATAAAAGTTACTTAAAACTCTCCGATAACAAAATAGCAGTTGGATGATGTTCGTGGTATATCATGATTTTAGAAAATTGTTTGTTTGCCGCTATGGGAGACCAAAAGTAATTGAAAAAAGGAAAATTTCTGATTTTCTCACATAGTGACTATTTCAGGGCAATTCAAATGCTATCAAGAACAGGTGAGAAATTTTTAAAAACAAAGGCGGTTTTAATCCACGAGTCTGTCGCGAAGGTTTTTGTTCGGATTTTGGAGCATCTCTTCAGTAAATCACAATTAATTTGTTGAATGGAGTCTTTTTATATCAAAGTACTCATATTAGACAAATATCACATATGATATTTTGTCTATTGTTTAATTAAGGCGCTGGATGGATGTTGGTAAGTTTCAGGCTTGTTCTGTTTTAAAAAGGTCTTGTTGAAAAAAAAAGAATCATCATCATCATCATATTCGGTTTAACGTCCGTTTTACATGCTATCATGTGTTGGACGAAATGTGTCTGAGAAAACCCGACCGATGGTATTTTCCACGCAGGAAAATTTTTAATTAACAGAAGCTACTACAATAAAGTTGTACTATAACTGAGCTGTATGAAATGGCACGGAAGAAAGAAAAAAAAAGAGGAAAAACCAAGTAACACAAAGGAAAACTTTTAGTTTAATTTCTATGCCTTATAAAAAATAAGAAATTTGCTTTGTAACACGTACCTGTGTGTTATTTAACATCAAAACAAAGGGATTTTTCGCTACTTCTTTTAACATCTGATCCACTTGTTCAAGTCTGTTTCTGGCATAATGATAAGGCTATTTGAAAATAAAATATTTCAAAACACTCATGTAATCGAATCAAATCAGTCACATTTTAGAAATAACACATTCATCAATCTTAATCTAAAAAATTTGCAAAATTACTTTAGATGAAACGAAAAAGCGAGAACACAGGAGCAAAGGAGAACAATTTACAAGTCCTTATAATTATGTCTCAGAAAAGTTCTTTGAAGTAGCATCCAGACAGACCTTAAGAAAACTCCCGCAATCTCCCAATGTATTGAAGACCGTAGTTTTGTAAACAGTATACACCACAAGATTTTAGTTTTGGGATGAACCCCCCCCGCGCCCCCCATCCCTCCCAAAAAACCCTAAAACGAAACATGCACTGCTCGGGTGCACATTTGTATTAGGAGTAACTGGAGGAGGCGAGAGGGAATTTTCTTTATGTCCGACATAATGTTTTCGATCACCTGCTTCATTATCATTTATATGAAAAGTATTATTGGGCCATTCATCTTTTATACTTGAATCATTTTCATTATTCATGTCATACGTACACCCTGATCAACAGCAACCAATGGGTTATTCTACATTGTAACTTATCACAGATATTAGCCGCCAAATACCCGGAAAAAAAATTAACCGCGTATGGAGGGGTTAAATGCATGTGCTAGGAAGGGTGACGACAGAAAAAAGCATCAAGTGACGGTAACTGCATGAATACCTGAAGTGCCAGGAGCTATACAGTAGTTATGGTTGATTTGTTGCAGTGCATGTGAGGTACTGGCGTTCCAATAAGTTAATTAAGCAGAATTAAAAAACAAANAACAACTTCTCTTGGCACTCTGTCAAAGGCTTTTTCCAAATCCACAAAGGCAAAGTACAGCTTCTTGTTTTTCGCAAGGTACTTCTCTTGCATTTGTCTAAGGATAAAAATGGCATCAATAGTTCCTCGTCCAGGCATAAAACCAAATTGCATGTTATCAATGTTTATTTCAATTCTAATTTGTTTTTCCATAACTCTTTCAACAACTTTCAGGACTTGGTCCATTAACTTTAATCCTCTGTAATTATCTCTTTCTAGAGCTTCTCCTTTTCCTTTGTAACAATTGATAATGAAAAGTATTATTGGGCCATTCATCTTTTATACTTGAATCATTTTCATTATTCATGTCATACGTACACCCTGATCAACAGCAACCAATGGGTTATTCTACATTGTAACTTATCACAGATATTAGCCGCCAAATACCCGGAAAAAAAATTAACCGCGTATGGAGGGGTTAAATGCATGTGCTAGGAAGGGTGACGACAGAAAAAAGCATCAAGTGACGGTAACTGCATGAATACCTGAAGTGCCAGGAGCTATACAGTAGTTATGGTTGATTTGTTGCAGTGCATGTGAGGTACTGGCGTTCCAATAAGTTAATTAAGCAGAATTAAAAAACAAATACAAAAACAAAAATGTTGACTGGTCCAATGTCCAAGCTCATGCAGTGTGGTGGATCTGATGTGGCACCAACAAATTGACTGACAGGGAAGAAGTAAGAAGACCACAATTCAGAAATTAAACCTAACTTCCTCTGACCACAGTGCACTTAACTGAACTGTGTTTCAGCTTTCTACAAAATTTTTGCCAAAATAACCTCTTAAATACAGCTTGGCTGATGCAATATTGCACCATCCAAATTCTAGATTAAAATTCCATACATAATTATACAATTATCGCAATGTTGCCTATTCCATGTGACATGGCTGCTGTTACAAATGGCAGTACCAACAGATTCTATTCTGCTCTCGATTAAAAAATGTTCTTCATCTAATAATACAAAGTAGAAGCACTAATTTAGTAACTAATAACATTGGGTGTTTCCGGTCTAATCCTACTAATTAATAGCTACATATACCAACCGATCAAACGATAGGTATTTTACAGAGCATCAAGGTGTTTTGAAAGGTTAGCAGCTTTAAAAGCAATAGGCAATTTCAAAGTAAACGGCCTGATAAAAACAGAACGAGAAGACCCACTATACATCTTGCGCATAGTGACCGGTAAATACATAACAATTAAAAATAATCTTGCAGACACTAATTTTCATCGTTAAGATCGGGCAAATGCAAGAACTTACTCCAAAAATGTGCAAAGGAGATTCAACTTTGCAAGAATAAAAATAAACTGATCTACAACTGTCATAAATTGAGGCAATTATCTCAGAAGCTTAGGAGCAATTAGTAGGGTCAAAAGCAAGTACGCTGGTTGGTCGAGTCCTTTATTTACACAATTATTGGAACTTGCTCATGTGCTCTAACTTTCATCACAAAATGTAAATAAGAATGGCAAGGAAGTTAAAAAAAATTAGCAAAGTTGGGAAGGTGAGAGCAACAGCCCACCGTGTCTTCGAAAATAGGATTCATACGGTAATAATATATGTTCCTCAAGATAAATCAACCGATACTCATGTTAGGCTATATGTTACTTAAATCCTAAATTCCGTTTTTCCAAAGCGTAATATTCACATCCTTTCTCAGCCATCATGTATGTCAAGTTCATAAAAACTTTGAATCGAAATTTCCAAGCAACCGCTCCAGCAACATGGTACGGTGCTAGAATTCTAGCCTGTGACCCCGCGGGAAGAGTATGTTACCCATCCTTGCAGGTTTTTACTCCCATCAACGGGGCAGGCAGTTAGAATGGGATTGCTCATTACATTTCTCATATTCTTAACATCATTTTTTGCATGAAGTACTAATTCTTTGTACAGTTTGTTAGTAAACAAAACATTTTCATGCTGCAATAGCATTCCAGAAATGATCCTTATCTACCCGAGCAACGCAGGGTAGCACCAAAATCGAATTTCATATCAAGGTGGTAACCACGCGGGCACCCCACACGTCAATAATGATTGTATTAAACATTTTTAGAACCTTCCTTCTGATTCCAATGTTGTACCAAAAGCAGGAATAAAGGGGCTCAACAGTAACATTTCTTAACGAACTCAAAACAACCGAGTTATTCTAGATGATTCCTGCTGCCGGTATCCAGCATGGAGATACCGGCAGCAACATCCTTCTGGATATCTCCATTTTGATATAAAAAATGTTGTTCCTCAGTTCGGTGAAATAGCTAAATATGATCATACCAACCATAAAGTGATTGTCAAGTATGACTTCTGTAATCAATGATCTGAATGTCTTGTAAAATGATAAAGCAAATGAAACACAGTCTTTCTTCTGTATTTTCATATAAAAGATGCGGCGGCCAAAGCAAAGTAGTCAGTAAAGGGGGCAAATAATTACCTTTAGGTACTCCAATTAGAGTACAGCAAAAGCAGGCTTTATAGAATTTGTGAAAGGTAAAAAAACAAAACAACAACAACAACAACAACAACAAAACAAAACAAATTTTTAGTGTATTTCGCATCAGAATTTCATGTAGGCCAGGTAAGAGTTTTTCATTTTCATATTTTTACATAGTGTACGTATTCGGTGACCGCCTGCAAGTAAATAACTATCTCAATTTAAGTGAAATTTGATTAAAAAGACAGTAAATGTTGTACGGTTACATTTTCAGTTGTTAACAAAGTGGCAAATCTTCCAAAATATATCAATCAAAGCGGGCTCTCAAACAATAGTAGGAGGAGGTAAAAAAAAAAAATCCAGTCGTCGCTTTAAGTTTCTTTTGCAAGTTTTATACACCTTTTGGTCAATCTGATATCTCAAAAACCATGTTTTAGCTCCCAAGCAGGGTTCTTTTAAAACAAAACAAATATCTAAATCTTAATCTACATAATAAGAGTCTTACGAAAAAGCTCGTATAAACCATAACTCCAATGTTTACCATCTATGGATAGTATCTCTAGAGTTAGGCGTACTTCTTTTTTGCCATGCTTTAAATTTTAAAAAGTGTGGAATAAAGCTGTGGTAGCCATTTGCGGTTGGTTAAACAATGGCATCCCTCTAAAATTTAGACTGGACTCAGCTTACAAAAGAAATTGTGTAAAAACTTGACATACCATATGGCCAATTTTTAATATTAAAAAAATATGAGTGAAAATTTGCAGGTTATGATGAATTTGAAAAACGGCATCCATATTTCATACTTTGTTACGGTTTTGTAAACTATGCTACTAAAATATTGGTGGGTGTTAGCCTTTCACAAAGTGCCATTAAAACTCGACTTCTGTGTACTTCTGTGATAGCTTCTTAAAATCCTCTTAAATAAACTGATTTAACCTCCCAATCTTGCGCAAAGATCTCAAAGGTAAAGTCTAATTTGCGATTAGATGCTATCCACACAAGCAAAAGTGTGTGATCCGTGACTTTTTAGCTAAAGTTGGTGAGAAATTTTAAAAGTAAATAGCCTGAATATTACGAAAAAGTACAACGGAGAAATACGGCGGCAGTAAGTAAATCAAAGCAATATCAAAGAAAAAGAAAGAAGGAAATAAAAGTGAATGAGTAAAAAACTGATTCAACCACAGTATCAAGGTTTTGGATTATATGAATGCTTAAAAATGGCATTCTGATTTTAGCACAATATTAATAAAAATATATTAATATTATATAGATTATATAATATATATATATATTAATATTATATAGATTATATAATATATATATATAAATATTAATATTATATATTAATATATTAATAATATACATTAATAATATATATTAATAAAAATCACAATATTATCACGTTTGGCAGCTTCAAATAGCATAAGTAAAAAGCTTCAATACCACATCAAGTTCTGGAATCAGGGGTCCTACTTTCTTTGACGAAAGAGTCATTACAACCAACTACTTAGCAGCATTACAAACCACTGCAGTTAGTGGGTTTCACCAATAATTACTTTCATAAGCTCGACTGATAACTGTCCTGCAATTTCCAGAAGATAACTAGGCTTACGAAGTAGCGCTGTGTCCTCTCTCACCAGACTTTACCCCGATGAACTTTTCTTCCATTGTTGCAAAAGAACATCAAAAACATTGATGACCTCAAGCAATACATTCCAGATGCATTTAACTATATATATAAATCCCCAACCCAACAGTAGCCAGTTTCCACAATGCGGATCATTTTCAGTGCTTGTCTATTGTATCAGAAATAAAAATTCAATACACTCGCTGCAATGGGAAGCAGTTCTTGGCAATCAGCACAATAGACCTTGACGTCACATAGAGCCGAATCTCAGAAATCTCACTGCCTAATACGATACACGTTTGGGGGCAGCTTAACAAGTCGCAGTGCCTCTACGAATCAGAAGCGGAATTCCCAAGATTGTGTCATTGTGGGATTCACGACCTCACACGTTTTGAAAAAATGATTAATTTTATCACATTATTGGGAACTTGTTTGCAGAAATGCCATAGAAATGAAATACTAATCTACTAATGGTGATGATTACAAAAGCAAGCACGCCGTATTTCTCTGGTAGAAATTCAATTTAATTCATTTTTGTATTTGGTTTTTTCAAGAACTTCTCTTTGCAAAAATTAGACTTATACATTAAATACTATATCAAGCCGCCCCTGCCATATCAAGTAGTTTATCAAAAGCCAGTGCTTTTATCGAGATGCCAGCTCCAGGAGTATTGCAAAAGAGAATTTAAGAGTTTCTGCCTGTAAAACAAAATACGACACAGAACATTTTTGACTTCAAATAAAAATTAATGAATACATAAAACGTAAAATATTATAATGTAATAAATCATAAGATGCAGACTCGCTTATGCAAGCAGTAAACAACTGCAATACTTTAGGAAAACAAATATTATAAAATTACCTCTAAAAGAGGGTTTTCACTTCCACTCTTGCAGTTTAGGTAATAGGAGATGATTGCTATAAGATGAAAAATATATTAAAAGATATGATGAAGCTGTAATAACTAAAAAGTACTCAAGACTGTCATCAAATGAGCCTTTTGCATTCAAAAAGGGAATATAGCTAACTCTAACCATATCACTAATTATTGATAAACAAACCATTCCTTTAGGGTGATCCCTTGCACAGACATGTTACCCCAAAACAAACAGGGGATTCCGTAGCAAAAGGCACCACCTGTTACCCCCTTACGTTATATAAGTCTCACATAATCATATAATACCATTGGAATAATACGTTTCAGTGGGCATTATTTATCACTCTTATTTTGCAACAACTGAAATTAAAGCCCTATTAAGGGCAGTGTCTTCTTAGTTTTTGTATAATTGTACTTCACAAACACACCCGTTAATCTAATTTAAAAAAACCCAACAAACTGGATAGTATAACAATATAAGTGGACCTCGGATATGAATATTCTTATGGACTAGAATATTCACTTGAATATTTATCAGTTTTTCTGATTTGAATATTCCAGAATAATCATGTGCATATTTTTAGTTTATAAGAATATTCGTGAATATGTTTTGCACCTTCTTAGTTTTTTAAGAACATTCTTATATTTCTGCTAAACGAAAATTTAGAAATAACATTCTTGGAGCTGATCCACAGCGTACAAGTAGAAGTGTACTTCATTGAATTCGTTCACTGTCTATCGCGAAGCATATTGTGAGACCCTGTAGAATACTTGCAAGTCGTAACATTCCCAACTGAGAGGAACAATAACACCCACTAGCTAACTGTAGAGCTACAACCCACACAGTTTCCCCCAACGTGTTATAAATGTGAAGGATCTGGAAAACAAGGATTACCTTTGTACAAAAATATAATTACATCAAATGATGTTCAATGTTTACTCGCAAGGCATGTGTGGTAATAGGTTAAAAGTGCAGTAACACACGTTTGAAAATGATACACCGATATGTTATAGGCCGATATAGTATGCTCAACGCTTCCCTTTCTCAGACATGAATTATGTGTGGGAGAATACATTATGATAGGAATGGAATCACTGTGAACGACGAGGAGTCGTTCGCTCTTTTGCATGGGCAACATTTAATTTTCGCACTGAATGATTCCTTTCTGCTAACGGTAACTTAAAACCATCATTGATATCTTATTCGGGGCTAATAAGCCAAAACGAAAGGGAGACTGTAGTACATAATTTAAGCATTCATTTGATGAAGTCAATCGTAGTCTCGACTCGGAACATTTTTCTCAATTATTGAACGTGTACTCGCATGCCACCTAAGGAATCACAGTTTTCTCTTTTACTTCGGATGGTAAAGGAGTTTAAAGGGGAGCTCATTACAGACGAAAAGATGCTTCACTGCTCTATTTGCAATGAGCCTGTCAAGTGTGACAAAAAGAGTCAAGTTACTCAACATCGCTCGAATAAAAAGCACACAGTATCTACCGGCACACACACTCAATTATAACAGCTAGTTTCCAACATACAGCCAACAATCAAAAAGCCTAGATCAGAGGACTACAATGAGAAACTGTGTAGAGCAATGGTAGCAGCTGACATTCCATACAATAAGTTAAAAAATGAGGCATTTTCATCTTTCTTGGGGTAATTCACTCCAATGAAGACCCCTGATGACTCAACACTTCGAAAGAACTATTTATCAAAATTACATGACAACGCAGTGCATACCATCCGCCATGGTTTATATGGATTAAAAATCTGGATTTCGGTAGATGAGACAACTGATGCCACGTGATAGTCCATTGCACATGTCATTGTGGGTGAACTCAGGTCAGACTGTGCAGGACAGTCTTACTTACTTCATTGTGAACAGCTGGATAAAATTAATAGTTCTACAGTTTCTCAGCTGGAACTAAGTTCTCTACAGATATTATGGCCAAATGGAGTAAAATATGAAAGCGTGTTACTTTTCTCTACTGATGTAGTTGCATATATAAAAAGAGCTGCCTCTACACTATCCACTGTCTTCCCTAATAAGATAAATTTAATGTGCCTTGTACATGCTGTACATCGACTGGCTGAGAAGGTTCGTACTATTCATCCCGAGGTCGACGGACTCATCTCATCGGTTAAGGAGATATTTGTAAAAGCTGCAGCACGGAGAACAATTTTCAAACAAGTAAATCCAAGCTTACCTCTTCCACCTGCACCAGTCTTAACACGGTGGAGAAGTTGGATTTTTGCTGCAATATACTACGCAAAGCATTTAGATGATGTAGCATACGTTATTGATAGACTCAATGAAGACGAGAGTAGTTCAATACCGAAGGCGAAGAGGCACAACAGAAGTCCAGATACAAAACAGGAATTAGCTTTCATTGCAACCAGCTGCACTTCTTCTTCTTTTCAGCCTTTTTCCAACGCTACATCGGGTTTTTCCGCGACACTACATCCTTCAACTTCCTCTATTCTCCCGCGCGCCTTCCCTTAGTCCCACTGTTTCCATGTCTCTCTTTTATTGCAGCCAACTTCACGATGTTGCAAAAATCCATTGAACAATTAGAGGAATCTAACGTTGCTCTAGGTGACTCGCTGAAGTTCAGGAAAAGCTGCGACAAATAGTTAAGGGCAACCCGGCTTTGCAGAAGATTGGTCACATAACCACAATGATCAATAGAAACGATCGCTAAGCAGTTTTAGGAGAAAAGGTAGCTGAAACTATTGAATTGTCTCCTAGTGATGTCACGAAATTTGGATGGGCTCCAGTAACATCCTGTGATATTGAGGGATTGTTCTCCAAATACAAGTTGATACTATCAGAGAGACGACAATTATTAAATGTGGATAACATTCGATCGTATCTTGTCGTTAACTGTAACCAGGACTAGCATTCTATCACTTCTCAAGAAAAAAGGGCATTTGAATCTTACATGTCCATAACCAATTATGGATATATTACTTGGAAAATACCCAACTAGTAAAACCTTTATATTTTTTATCATATTACTTTTGAGAAAAGTAGTTTATTATCAACTCTAAATTTACTTACTACTCGATAAGGCGAAACCAAAAGCGTTCAGATGATCAGGCGAGGGTTTGACCAGTTTGCCCATCTGTTACAAAGATCCCATGTACCTTTATGTGCCTAATCTCATACAAAATTCGATCAGATTTGAACAATAATAACAACAGCAGCAAATCTGATAGTTTCATACTGGTTGATAGTTGTTTTATATACATCCGATTAATTCAAATATTAAATATATCTTACTTCCGTAAAAAGTAACTACGTGGAAGGTGTAATTTCGTATTCCTTGATGAATATGTATGAGAATATTTCCTTTTCACTACAATATGTACGAGATTTCGTGTTTCATAAGAATACGCATTTGCGTATTTTGCCATTTCTGTAAGAATATGAATTCGGGGTTTAAATATAAGATATAACATGTGAAAGGCACCCACCTTTTTCAGCAGTGCCTTGTACATTTTTATACACTGTCTCTTTTGGTGCAATACAAACATCTGCTGCAGCCTTTAGAGAGAAAGCGAGAAAAGTTAAGAATGGTAGAATCGAAAGCTGATCTTTAAACCATCCTTATGGGTCTGAATCCCCAGGCCTTTTAAACCTTTTTAATGTGTAATTTCAACGACACAAATGCAGTTCTTTCCTGCTCTGCTGCATTATTGAAAGTATTTCTGCAATGGGCTTTCCGGTGGAGTTGTGTTGGCAACACCACCAAAACACAACAAATTTGTACTGGGGGCTTTGCAATGAGGGCATCAGATAAATACCTACAGAAAATCAGGCCATGCGTTATATTGATCAATCCCTTCATTCAACAACTTTACTAAGCCTCCTACTTTGTGGCCCACATGCTGAAACTGGCAACCACAAAGAGAATTGTTGTTTTCCACCTGTTGCTACTTACTTCCGGCCTGAAGTATCCAGACAATAGCAAAAAAAAGGGTAGCAAATGCAGTAAGAATGGCAATAAAACAAAGATAAACAATTAAAAATGAAAGAAGTGATACGGGGTCTTAGTTGGTAAACAGTTAGTTTTATTTCAAAATGACGGGAATGCGAATACAGCTTATACATTCGTAAGGCCTATTTGTTATAACTTGGAAGTCATCAACATTCATGGTTAATCAAAAGTTTCGGGCTTTACATTCTTGGTAGCTTTGTCATTTTCGAGAACATTAAATTATACCTCCCTTTACTTCAGTGGCAATGCAAGTAAAATAAATTCCTTTACTGAAGGGATTTTGTATTCAAACACAAGAGCTACGTGCCTAAACATTTAGTGCATCTTCAAGAATCAAATTTGGCATCGTCCAAATTGGCGTAGAGTCTGGTTGTACTCCTATACAGCGTAATTATCTGTATAACAGTCCATCGTACACCTTGAAACTACACTTTATACAAAAATCTTCCTTTAATTACAACTGTGACAGTGACGTAGGCCAGTGTTGGGTAGATGGACATCCAAAAGGTAAAAGATTTTCATGGGCCAGAGTATATAAATCACTAATAAAGCAGCGAACATCGCAAAGTAATATATAATATGTAATAATTATGTAATAAGCAACAAATAATACTGCCACTGATAAGAGCTTCAAAATCTGAAACAACTAACAACAAATTTTTCATTGGGGTGATGAAAATTCAAAAAACATAATCAAATTTCAGCAAACTGTGCTTCAGCCGAGGCTTGTAGCATTTGGAGCCACTTTATTTTCGCAATATAAATTTCTACTTGTTTTGACAACCTGTTACCCAAGAGACATCGTTGGCTATCTCATTTAAACTTAAGCATATGGTAAAGATTGGCATAATTAAGTATTAGATCAGCTTGCAAAACGATCTGATCAAGAATCCAGCACCAATAACTCAGTCTGATCGAACAGATAGCGATGTAAGCCACCGACAATGCTTGGGGACTAGTTCTATGCAATTTGTAATTTCGATTTACTGCTCTTAACAACTCTAAATCCTCTGCATCAAAATTATTTTTACAAGACAATGA
Source organism: Morbakka virulenta (assembly GCA_003991215.1). Taxonomy (NCBI): domain Eukaryota; kingdom Metazoa; phylum Cnidaria; class Cubozoa; order Carybdeida; family Carukiidae; genus Morbakka; species Morbakka virulenta. The sequence continues at coordinate 859,848 of RDPX01000319.1, forward strand.
CTCCAGTCATCGGGTCTTACTATAAAAGGATTTGACTCTTTACCTTCAATTTTATAGTTTTTTGGGCCGTGAGTCAATCCCTCAGCTTAAAACAAAAGGTAACCACCCACTCACTGCTCAGTGTATGCTATACACATCCGCAAGGCTTGTTCGTTATAACTTGAAACTCATCAACATTAATAGGAAATCAAAAGTATCAGGCTTTACATACTTGGTAGCTTCGTCATTTTCGAGAACAATAAACAATACGTCCCGTTACTTCAGTGGTACTGCTTTTTTTCGGTTTTAACGTCATTTTCACCAGTAACTGGGGATCAGACGGTGCCCTTCTTAGGGACTTGGGTTTGGCAGTGAGGAACTTCTTAACGGAATGCCCTTCCTGGCGCCAACCAATGGCTTTTTCTTTAGTAAAGTTTCAAAGTCGCCCGCTTAGGAAATCGAATCCGGAACCTCTTGGTTACGTTGCAATTGCACTAACCATTAAGCCACGGCTCCTCTACTTCAGTGGTAATGCAACTAAAACAAATTCCTTTACTGAAGGGATTTTGTATTCAAACACAAGAGCTAGGCACCTCAACATTTTGTGCATCTTCAAGAATCAAATTTGGCATGTATGTATGTATGAATGTATGTATGTATGTATGTATGTATGTATGTATGTATGTATGTATGTATGTATGTATGTATGTATGTATGTATGTATGTATGTTTGTATGNGTCGCCCGCTTAGGAAATCGAATCCGGAACCTCTTGGTTACGTTGCAATTGCACTAACCATTAAGCCACGGCTCCTCTACTTCAGTGGTAATGCAACTAAAACAAATTCCTTTACTGAAGGGATTTTGTATTCAAACACAAGAGCTAGGCACCTCAACATTTTGTGCATCTTCAAGAATCAAATTTGGCATGTATGTATGTATGTATGTATGTATGTATGTTTGTATGTTTGCAATTGTAGCGCAAAGGTAAGGATGACACTTTAAAAGGGATGGTTGCATTTTTGTTACTATATAGTTGTAGCTACTGATACAAAGTATCTTACTATACTGAAGGGCACTTCGACGCTTATGCTTCCAGTCATGCAAAAAAGACACAAAACGGCCATGACTGCCAACCTAAAAGGAAAGGCAACACGTGATTAAAAGACAAGCTACAAAGTATCAAATACAGATGAACTAAGATGATTTTACCTACTATCTTCACACTTCACAAATCATATAAACACGCATATGGCAGAGACGACTGATGCTATTTACATGGTCACAGCACTAAATAAAAAACATAATGTTGCCAGATGGACATATGAATTACCTGAAGTAAACTATAAGCTACCCTTAACTACTGTTTTTATGAAGACAAAACCTTTCGGCGATTGCCAATAATGGATACACAGTACTTCTCCTCCATCCCCCAGAATGATCTAACAAAGTGTGGACACCCCAGATCTAAAATCCAACATCTGACGAACTAACTTAATATGGATGGAGAAAACTGTTTGTAAAAAAAGTGACAGAAAAAAGCAATAACTAGGCAAAAGAACATTAACTGTTAGGTTCAGTATATAATATGGTGTGTCAGCATATAGAATTACCCTTATCGTCGCTGTGGATATGGTTTCACAGAAGTTTAAATGCTTCCTGCTAATTATCACTGAAAATTGACAACATTGACAATGCTGAAGAAAATACCAATGATTTGTTTAGCCTTTTGTAAGTATATTCAATTTCCTTTTCAGGTCAGGTCCATGAGTTGTTTTAAAGACTCAGCAACATTGCTTCAGTATACCATGGTACCGAATTTCTGTCTAGTCAGCGCCCTCTTTAATTCTGCTGTGGGTGACAAGCAGATACTGTGCGTGTAACTGATTTGACTGACCAAGAAGAAATGTCATTAGCCCAGTGGACCTTCATGAGTTTTGTGAAATAAGTACATACTGAGTGGAGCAGGTTGGGTGAAGTACGTCTCATACTCAGTTGAATGCCTTCATCCTTTTAATTAGTGGAACTTTACTATTAAACATTGGATACGTGTCCTCGACAAATGTTACCTATTTTGGCACAGTACAGTATCACATTATAGTTTTTTTTAACTTCACCGACACCATTGAATAAAAAAACCCTGTAAGAACTATTCCCGTTTTGCAAGGTTCCACCGGTCTAGTAAAATGGCGTCTTAGTTAATAACTTGCTTTTGGAGACACAATAATCAAAATAACTTTTTTTACAAATTGTTAAAAAAAATTATTAACAGCAAGGGTCACAATACTCACAAAACGAAAGGACACTTTCTTTCGCGCCAGGCTGCGTAGATCACTACCATAACAACCAGAAGGTGCCAAAAGTGAATGGCAACCGTAATCCACCACCTATGGATAATAAACTAGTAGGCGTTATATTTTTCAATGGTAATTAATAACTATAAATGGTATAAGTTATGTTACTTCATAAAACATACCCCTACCGACACACACGCACACACACACACGCGCACAAACACGCACACACACACACACACACACACACACACACTAGCCAACAGCATAATAATATGCCAGACCTTGTTCATATTCACAGCAACTTGATGGATTTATCGTCATCATTCATTTAACGTAATCTGGATATGTCCGATGTCTGTACGACAACCGATTCTCAAATTCAAGTTTCAGACTTTTCAGTACTTTTGTTAGCAATACTAAATATTTAAAAGTTATCTTACACAGGAATTTTAACAAATTTATGTCACGTACTATCGTTCTGGTGATCCTTACAAACATATACCAACACTAAGATATAAATACATACATACATTCATATATACATACATACATATATGGTACATTCGATTCGGTTAACCGTATTAGAGTGCTCGATAGATAAATGCAGAGCGTAATAAAAGAGATATAATAAGTTGGAAAGAATAAGAAAACTACACTATCCATTTCGAAAAGCCTGTTTCGTGATTTTACTCAAAATTTCCTGACGAGTGAGTAAAATCACGAAACAGGCTTGTCGAAATGGATAGTGTAGTTTTTTTTATTATTTCCAACTTATTATATCTCTTTTACATACATATATACATACATCTTAATGGCAAGGCCATGCTTACAAAACAACTGATTTGCAAGGTACTGAGGCAAAAATGTTAATGACGTATGATTGGAATGATTTACGTCGGTCTCTAGGATTGGAGCTATTTTACTTTGCAGCATTCTTTGTATGGGTAATCTTAGTACTATATTGATAACGCCACTACAAAAACAATACGCAATGCAAAAACTGCCAGGATTTCTACTAAATCAGTCAGAGGGTTGTGACTAGGGTGCTATAATAAGACGAAATCTTTGCTTGGCTTAAATAAACACTCAAACTACAAGGCCTTTGAGAACGGGCCCGCGATTAGAAAAACTGGTGCAAATACTTAAATTGTAAAATTTACTTTCTTCATTAATAACAACGACTATATGACCGAGTCCATTAAAGTACTAGTTTAAAAATCCTAGCCAACCTTGCTTAACAACAGCCAAAATAAAAAAATTGAGGTTTTTAGGCTAGTTTCAACAATCACCACTACTAACCTTAAATTGTCATACTGTAATATATCATCTGCTAGGCCTTTAAAGTCGACTGTACTATCCGACAATTTTTTGCTTGAAATATTCAGGTCATTAAGTACAACATCCGCAATATCTGACAGATTACGTAAAATTTTTGGTACAAATATTCCTTCTCTTTTCAAAGCACCTATCAGTTCATAAACAGTGTTGTTGGCCCCTTCCTCAAGATACTGTTTCGCAACGGTATTCTTAAAGAAAAAGAAAAAAAAATAACAAGAAAATATATAACATAGAATACAAAATGACAATTAGAAATAGTATTTACATGTTTTTATTTTTCCTCCAATTGCTAAAGCTTATCGATTTATATATTTAAAACCGGTTAATATGAAGGTAGTTTAGTTTGAACGTATATGGCCTCAACACATTCACCATTTCAATTGCTAACTTTTAATACTTCTCCAATAACAGCTTCTTGAATTTCCTACATACAGTAGAACCCACATATTTCGAACCTAGATAACTCGAAATTCTAATTATTTCGAATATAAGGTGCTGGTCCGTGGAGAGATAGGCACTTGCATGCTTTGTTTATCAGTTATCTCGTTTGTTAGCATGATTATGTCGAACCTGCTAATCTCCTCCACGGTTGTTTCTTGCAAACAGCACGTGGCTCTTGGTGGGAAAGCATGAATCATTTCACGTGCTACGCAAGGTTTGACCCCTGTCATTGACCCCAGTGGTGTGATCTACGCCACCTGTGATTGGCTGGTCAGCTAATCGTGATGCAACTTTAGACTTGCCCGAACAGGTACACACGTGGTTTGCCCTTTATCAGCGTGTAATTAATCAATCCTCATCATATTCTTATCAGCTGTACAGATTAGTGGATGTTACAAGCAGTGTCTTGCATTTGTCATCATGCCTAAACGACAACTGGTCTGCCGCACCTTGGAGAAGAAGCTTTGGCAAGAGTGGATGGAGGAGAAGGCGCGGCTGCTCGCTCAACTTGGCATTCCTGAAGATTCTATCACTCTGGACGAGTATGCCGATATTGACAGTGCTGTTGCTACCACTGAGGAATGCACTTTAGATGCTCTGATAGAAGAGATACAAGAGCCAGCCACAGTCGTTGTAGAAGAAGATGATGATGAACCAGTACCTGTTCTTGAAAGGCTGTCAGGAGAGGAAGTTTCCACCATGTTAGAGAAATTGACGAACCACTGCATGCTGTATCCAGATTGTAATATCTGCTGTTGCTGAACTATCTGTCCTTGAAAAAAAGATGAGGGAGGGTGGCAAAAAGCAGATCTTCATAACAGATTTCTTTGTGAATGCTTAACATTCACCTCCACTGTCTGTGTAGATTTATAGATTAAACTTTTTAAAAACCCTGAAATGCCATGTCATTTTGTGTATCGTGCAAGTGTATGTGTCCAAGCTGCAAAGTTGTTGCCAATTCTTTTTGGCTGGTACAGAATATTGCTTGATTGAGCATTATGCTCAGCTTGTCAAATGAAGTGTTTAGTAGTATCAATGCATGGGGCCGTGGGTGCAAGAGAAGATAACTCCAAGTCTTATTATATCTCGAAGTTGGGTTATGTCAAACCTAATTGCTAAGTCCCTAGAGGTTCGAGATATCTGGGTTCTACTGCACTTTGTCTTCAAATTTATGCAATAGAGATCATGGTAGATACTCCAGCTTTCAGAGAGGGTTTTTTGGGGCGATTGTGGGGGGACGGGGTGGAGGAAGAGGTAAGATCCATTAAGGATGGTTTTCCTCAAGATCAAAACTCCTTTCGAGGTGCATCCATTTTTAATCCCTGTGATTTACCAGACGATTTGTAATCTTTGATAGAATGGTTATCAGTTACAACTTTGTCGAGGGAAATCAAATGGGCTACAGAGCAAACTCATAGCTAGTTTGTTTTTTTTAATTATTGAGAGCGTTGAAAATAGCAATATCCTATTAGTAAATTGTTATCCTCTTACCTTTGGTATTTAAATATTCTGCACTATTTAAAAAAGAAAAGTACTACCATGATAACCTGCGTGCTTATATCGACTTTTTATACTTATGAATATTGCAAGGTCAACGAAAATACTTGACGCAGAATTTGTATCATTACCTTGAATATTATTACCACCATAACACCCTGTATTCACTCCATCTACAAACTGAGAACTATCTTGGGAAGAAAAACAAGATCGCATTTGACGATCTGCCAACCTTGTTCTGGATTAACCTTATCACAAAATATGTACAAAAAAATTAGTCATTAAGCTTACACCTTCACTTTACTGTCAAAACGCAATACAGCGACGCCATCTTAAAACTGCACCCAAAATTATCACCCTCCAGAAAATGTCACGTCGTCTGCAAAGGTCTTCTCGCACTTTGGCATGGGGTATAAGTACAAGTATGTTTTGGAGTCTGGGGGTCAATCTGGTAGAAGGAAAATATTATACAGGCCATATATTTTGAAGATTAATGCAAAATAAATCAGCATGTGACAACCATTCCAAACCAAACAACTTATTAATCTATCTATGCCACATACTAAATTTTTACACGTAATTAAAATATTTGTACGTTTTTACTGCAATAGTGCGGCAACTTAATCTTATACACCAATCAATGCATACATTTTGCACACAGAATATAAATTTTATTGAAGCAGCAAACCATTATAAGTAGCAGACAACATTCTACAGTTTTTATGTCTTGCTACCCGGCAAATTCTATTGCTTTACTTTTATGTTATTCTGGTTGCTTTGCAACTATAATCATCAGTGATAGAGCTTTCTTTTTCAAAGAGAAAGTCACTGTAAGTAGAATGCTATCTTCAATCTTTTTTTTCTATCACAAAACAAGTATTGTTTTAAAATATTATTCCAATCATAAATGAAAGTGCTTCTACCAACATCTGGCAATATATTAACAATGACCATTCAAAGAAGGCTAGCTCGATTGATTTTACAGTTTTGATTCATTTGTAAAAGGCGTGTTGGTGTGAATACTTTAAAAACAGTACAACTAAAACTATTACCCCAATTATGGAGGAGGTAGGGAGGTTAAATTAGTTTTCACAAAATCTGACTACATATTATTTATCCACATTGAGCAATCAAAGCTGTATCTAGTTGGTCTGCTAAGGAGGTTTGGCACACCAACTAAGAATTTGATCGTGAAGTATTCCAATCGCTCAGGAGTACAGGGTATGTTTCAAATCATGTACATCCTGCTATGTGATGATCATCTTTTTATTTGTTATGATGAAACAATAACTTACTTTAATTTTGAACATATCCCAAGTATCATAAATGCTAATTGCAGCATCAGTAAATTTGTTCACACCAGAGCTTGCTTTGTTATTGCCATAGAATCCAACACCAAGTCCCACGCTAAAAAGGAAAGCAGTATGGAAAAAAAAATGAGCTGAAATAGCAAATCTTTGGATTTTGGTTTCAGCAAAATCCTTTGCTCATGTAAGAAATCACAGTATTGTATTATTTCTATGGCTAGCAAACAACAAAATCATAAGATCTACATGGAGTGGTGGTGTAATCAGCTTTATGACTCAATAAAAAGTAAAAGAGTAACTTAACAGGGGTTTTAAGAATGCTTAACTTCCCCTCCTCTCTTTCTCTCAATCTTTCTCTCCATCTCAATATATATATATATATATATATACTATATCTCAAAGTAAACTTTTCTTAAACTAGGTATCACAAAAAAACTTACCAAGAAAAAAAGGCCAGCACCGCTGTCAGTAATCGTAGGTATCGACTTTTGTGAGGCTTTGGTTTTAATGGTGGATGGCATCTTGAACAAAAATAACAGGAACACACCAAAAAGTACAATGTCAAGCCAAGAAAAAGAACTATTGCAACAAAAAGCAGGATAATACCATTGAACATCAAGGCCTATAAGAAATAGCAAAAGAAAGCACAATGCAAATTAATTGACAATTTTAAAAGTATATGAAATATTGTGAGATATTTATACTTGGTGAATGATGACTACTACTACTACTACTACTACTACTACTACTACTACTACCACTACTACCACTACTACTATTACTATTGTTACTACTACTATTACTATTACTACTACTACTACTCACACTGCTAAGTATTCATCAAAACATACTGAAATACATTTAACATATCCTAAACTACACCTTCAGGTTTCTTTCACACTTACCAAATAAGCATAGCATCATCTGTAATCTATTTATTGGTAGAAAGAAGAATCATCAAGGCCACCTTCAGCATGGTCAACCTAAAACATCTGACATCAACTTCCTTTATTTCTTCCTTCTCCCTCCAAATTGATGTACACTTTAATCTTAACATCACTGTTTTCAACACATTTAAACCAGTGCAAACAATACACTGATTAATTTCTCAATCATTTGTTTTGACGAGCCTGGTTACTTGCTACAGTGGTGTGGAATTCATTATCATTTGTTCATTTTTCCATGATATTAATTGGCATTTAATTCTATCATTTTAGGACCAGCTTGTTAAAGAGCTTTATGAACTATGAACCTCTGACATTTACTATGGTTAATAGTAATTGTTCAATTGTAAGCTCCACCAACAGTCAATACACAGTGAAGAAATGGGGAAAACAAGTGTGTGTACAACATCCTGCACAGACAAAGATGGATTGCCCATGTACAGCAGTACTCAATTAACACTGGTTTCAAAGTATTCAAAAAAATATGGAAAAATAAAAAGAATGGATAAGGTTGATAAATTGCACCACAAAACAAGAAGGAAATTAGACTCCTATGGAGACCAATATGCTATGCTCCTGCTTCAACTAAGACTTGGCTTGCTAAATCAAGACCCTGTTGGCAGATTTCACATTTGGGAATCAACTTGCTCAATCATCTTTTCCACAAGGATCAGATGGTTAAACATGGTTCTATGTAATGTACTGATAGTGCAAAATTTACCTGAGGTATACCAGAAGAAAATAGAAAAACAAGCCATATAATTGATTGCCCTTAAGTTTATATTGAAAGACCACAGTAATTAAATGTTCAAACAGTTGCATGGCCTGAATACAAAAAACACAATCATTTAAATTTCTAATTGGTGTGTCTGCTTCTGGCTATATTATGTTTCCTTCAGACTGTTATGTTGGAGAAACAAATGATCAATGTATTTGTCAGGATAGTGGTTTTTCTTCTGTCCTTGCGTCTGGTGATGAAATATTAGCAGGGAGTTTCAAATAAAAGAATACCCCCTACATTATTACTGTACCTTAAAATGTCCCACCAGGAGGGTAATCAAAGCCCCATATAACATCTGCAGAGAGCAAAAAGACAAGAAGTTGCAAACACAAGAACTGATATGGAAGGTGCAATAAAATGACTAAAAACTTTTAGAATTTCAAAAATCCCACTTTTTATTGCAATCCTGCCTTTAACAGCTTATATTATTAGAGTTTGTGCAGTTACTTGCAACCTGTATGCAACCATAATTAATTTGTGAAAAAAAAAGAATATTTCAAATTTTTAATAAAATTAGCTCCTGATTATCAATGAAGGTATTCGGATATCAGCTCAACATTTTTGGAAAAAACAAAACAAAATTGTTACACATATAACATAAATTTGTTTTTCAAACTGCCTACATCTATTGCTGTAGGCATCTGTTGATCCATCCTTATCACTTCCCCCCATGTTTTCTTCGGTCTTTCTCTGCCAGTGGTTCCTGTAAACCTTTTAACCCTCTTAAATGCAAAAATGTTCTTCAAATTCTTCCACGTTCACATTTGAAATCATATCCAAATCTATGATCTAAAAAGCCACTGTTACTTGCAAAAGAAAATTCAGAGCTTTGTACTAGATAAAGGCTTTTCAAAAAGCTGTTCTGAAGGTAACTAGGTAAAAGGTCCAGTAAAAAATTTGATGCAAAATTGAAAAATAAATAAATAACAATGAATTCCACACCACCATAGCAACTAACAATGCTTCTTAAAACAAATGATTGAGTAATCTCTCCACTGAATCTCATTCCGAAGATCAAGGCTAAATCATTAATTTCAAAACATGTTGGTGTAATACCAGCCAGTTTTGCTCTATACAGTAAAGTCACAAACACAGTTTCATTCTTACTTCCCACATTACAAACAAATTTATTTATTTTTATACCCCTAAATCTAAGTACCCTGCATTCTAACACACAAAGCATTGTTGCTCTCATAGAACAATCATGCACCTGTACAATTTTTTCTGGGAGGCTACTTTTTATGCATGAATAGGAAGTAGTCTTTCCAAAATGTTTAAATTTTCACTAATAAACTGGTGATGACCAATTAAAGTAGACAGAATGGTGATACATATTACAGTCACAACTTTGACACATCTTTAAAATGATCGGTGTCAAGCATTTTGGAACTGTCAACCAAAGGAGATATTTCAAAATAGTATATAGGAGGACCCTAACACTAAACACCAATTCTTTTGTGTATTTTGGGCATGTCTTAGATCCTGGTCTTGAACTGAACATGAGTTGTATATTTTTCATTGCAAAAGTACATAACAACAAAAGTGGATAAGTGTATTTACACATTAGCAATGCTGTCAAACATCACATACAAAGCAGAAAAATTGTCCTTTATAACAACCCTTACTGAAAACCTGTGCCTCAAAGAAAGAAAAACCTATAGCATGGTAAAATCACAAGAAAGCTTCCATTTTATAACTGATACCATCAAAATGCAAACTTGTGGAACAGCAAGGAAATGCATCAAGCTGGCTAAATCAGCAACAAACACTAGAAACAAAAACACATCTTTAGAGCTACCTAATACAGATTGGAATAAGCAGGATCTTCCTACTGCATTGATGCAAAATGGTACAAGAAACTGCCTAATAATATATATATACATATATATATACATATATATATACATATATATAGCATAAGAACATAATTTCTTAAATGGAATGAAAAAATATTTAAAATAAGTTTTCATAATTAATGTCTTAGCTGTGGTCTCCATATCAATTTTTTGGATGAAACTATATTTACATTTTACTGATGTAACCATTTTTATTCATATATTTGTTAGAAATAACAATACATATATTTATATATATATATATATAATCAGATATACAAGTAAGAAAAACTCTAACTTTACAGTACTCAGAATGTCATGTCTTTCACAATCTTCAGCTGTATATATATATATATACATAATTTTACATGTAAACATTAATAGATNAGAAAAACTCTAACTTTACAGTACTCAGAATGTAATGTCTTTCACAATCTTAAGCTGTATATATATATATATATACATAATTTTACATGTAAACATTAATAGATATTCATGCTGATGTTATGAAGCCTTTATAGCAATAGTGGAAAACACATACTGCAAATATATAAACTTTTAGGAAATTTTAGGAAAAATTCCCTCAAAACTCCTAAAACTCACATTTTGAGTGTGTACAATCAACATTTTTCACATTTTTTTATTCTTGTGACAAAATTGACAAATTAAAAAACAGAGCTGATAATTTTTCATGTAATAGTTATGAAAAAAAAATTATGTTAGTGGAGAGTAAACCGCTTTTTAGCCTATGCAAGGTCTAAATTACTGATTCTAAATTGTCTCACACAGCAAAATACCTAACTTTTGTCAATAAGTAAATTAATATTGTCATAAAATTGAAACTGATTGAGACACAGCACTGAAATTTTTACATGACTTATCTGATTGGTATCTTCAAATGGAATAAATTAAAAGTTATTAAAAATACATGATGTCCCAGAAGCCTCATAATTTTTGGTGGCTTTATCTCAAATAAAAAGGTCTCAGCAGAGACCTGGTAAAGGATTGGATAACTTGGAAGTTAATTTCAAGAAAGCGTCCTACACATGCTAGCATGTAAAATGGACATTAAACCAAATATGGTGATGATGATGATGATTTACTCAGATACATAAGCCTTGTTGTCCAAAAACATACCACAATAAGTCTAATTCAAATAATTAAGTTTATTAAATAGTCAGTAACTCATCATGATGCTGATGACTAATATTATTATGTTCATGCAAAATAATTCTTATGCTTTTTTTCATATGGTATTTGATCCTTTAAAGCAGTTAAAAACAAGTCCAAAAATATCCAATGGTTGCATACCATGGATCTTTAAGACATTTTACACTATCTCTCTGTGTTTCTGTAAGTGCTTTTTCTCTATTGCTCATATTGTATTCTGATCTTCAATATTTACTATCATATACTATAAATATGATTAGCATCATTATTATTTATTACCGATTAAAATTATTAGTTTACATTTTTTATGTTTACATCAAATAAATAAGATAAAATGGGGAAAAAAGTAAAGTTTAGAGAAATTGATGGCCAAGTTTACCATTAGTATAGGAAAAAGTATTAGGTATGGTACATCTTGGAATGAAATAAAAACATAAGGAATTGATAATAGTTGTTTGTTTTTGACAAATGACAACCAAACTATACAAAAAATATGCAATGAAACAAGCTGTTTAATTCAAGAAATTTCATCTATTAGTTGTAACCTGCTCCATTAAATATCATGTATGTTTACCCAATCAAAATATAGTGTAATGGGCACTATCTAATGTGATAAGTTTCACTAGTGGCCAAATGTCTTGGCTTCATAGCCTTGCAACATAAGAGCATTTTTTCAAAAATGTAAAATCATAGATGTTAACAAAATGGAAAGAGAAAACCATAAGTTGTTTCTGTTTAACAACTCAATTAAAAATTAAAGAAACCAAAATATGAAAGAAATTTCTTATCATAAGTCTTTTGTGCAATTACAAAGAAGCAGTGTGCAGGGCGTTCTAAAAAAGAGCTTTGTACTTTCAAAAGCTTCAAAAGAACAGTAAGTGTTCCTAACAGCTGTGTATGGGTATTTCTTAAACTTCAATTTTTAACTCCAATATAAGTTTAATGTCCTGGGATTTACAGCAAAACACTTGAGTTTTGTTATTCATAAACAATAATTTTAAAGTTCCATTGAGTCAATTTGGGATCACTCAGTATTGGGTGGTAAAAGATCAGCTAATCAAATATTCTCTGAGCTTTCAACTGAAATGATTCCAAAGTGCTGTTTTGTAAGTTTTGTCACTGATTGATGCAGCAGGTGCACTATGAAAATAACATTGTATGTGTTGATAAATTTCAACAATATTTTCACGCAGCTTTGTCAATTTTATACTTGCAAGATTCTACAGTAATTTCTTTTTTCAGTTTTTAACATCATTTTCCCCCAGCAATTGGGGCTCAGACGGTGCCCTTCAGTGGGACTTTGATTTGGCAATGAGGAATTTCTTGGCTGGATGCCCTTCCTGACGCCAACCAATGGCTTTGAAATAACCAATGGCAATGAAAAACAAAATTAAAGTACCATCATTTAGGGTGACTTTGTTGGGATTTTTTCCCAGCAAAATAAGTTTATATCTTTTATCTTGCCATATAAATGTTTTAGGGCTGATCTAATTGTTTTCAAATAGTTGTACTTATGCACTTTAGAATCAATATAGTTAGCTGCTGACCAGAAGCAAAAACTTATGTGGTGAAGCCATCTGCAATTGGCCTCCAAATAGTGCAAGAATCAGCTCTTGTCAAACTGTTCAAACTGCCCACTGTACTTAAATGATGTCACTTTTTTTTAAAATATGGCTGGTCCAATAGTTATTCAAAAACATCACAGGTCTGATTTCAAAAGGTTTATCAATAAATAATGGGTGCCCAAGCCACCCCAGTACATGAAATCATTTTAGGGTGACTTTGGACATTTTGTTTATTTGGGATCTGGAATCTATATTATCATCATCATCATATTCAGTTTAACATCCATTTTACATCCATCCTTATCACCTCCTCCCATTCCTCCCAACAAAGCCTCCTATTCTCCATACAGCTGCCAATACTGTCCAGATTCAATCTCCTTCTGAGTTCATTGGAACTGAGCCTGTCCTTCAGACTTATGTTGCAGATCCATCTTATCATTCTTATGTCATTCTGCTCCATGGGGCTGACATCTTCAGCTTTCACTGACCAAGTTTCACTACCATACATCATAGTGCTACATACACATGCCTGGTAGAATCTACCTTTCATAGGTAATGGCAGAGCTCTGCTGGTTAACTATGGCATCAGCTCCCTGAACTTACTCAATCCACTGTTAACTCTTGCTGTTACACTTGCTCCAGCTCCTCCCTCAGCTCCAAGGGTGCCACCAATGTAGCAAAACTTCTGGACAACTTCAATTTCCTCACCCTTCAAATGCACTTTCCATAGGTCTAAGTCACAAGTTGCCTCTCCTTCTGTGCACCTCTTGTAGCTAAAATGATTACTTCTGTCAGTTTGAACTTTATTCCACTGCACCGTTTATGTACCCAGTGCTTGCAAGTACCACAATAGATTGAATTGCTCCCAACTCCCTTCCCACAGACTGAACAGGTAAACTTTCCTTTCTCCAATAGCTTTCCTANTTAACTATGGCATCAGCTCCCTGAACTTACTCAATCCACTGTTAACTCTTGCTGTTACACTTGCTCCAGCTCCTCCCTCAGCTCCAAGGGTGCCACCAATGTAGCAAAACTTCTGGACAACTTCAATTTCCTCACCCTTCAAATGCACTTTCCATAGGTCTAAGTCACAAGTTGCCTCTCCTTCTGTGCACCTCTTGTAGCTAAAATGGTTACTTCTGTCAGTTTGAACTTTATTCCACTGCACCGTTTATGTACCCAGTGCTTGCAAGTACCACAATAGATTGAATTCCTTTCTCCAATAGCTTTCCTAAACTGTGACCACTGACCATCACTTTTGTCTTTCCCATGTTCACTCTCAAACCTTTACCTTCCAAACCCTTCTTCCAAGTCTCTGACATAGCAAGTAGGCCATCCAATGTCTAACTGGAGAGAAGCAGATCATCTGCATATAGCAATTCCTCTGGGCACCCCTTTCAAAACTCTCTTGACAGTGTTTCCAAAACACAAATAAAAAGCAGTGCACTTAGTACAGATCCCTGATGAACTCCAACTCCCACACTTAAGACTCTCAGTATAGGAACTGTTCACCCTTACCAGACTTTAAGCATTTCTGTACATTGCCTGAAAAACCTTAATCAGCCATTCACTTACTCCTAGTTCCCATAAAGCCCCCAAAACAATTTCTCTTGACACTCTGTCAAAGGCCTTTTCCAAATCCACAGAGGCAAAGTACAGCTTCTTGTTCTTCCCAAGGTACTTCTTTTGCATTTGTGTAAGGATAAAAATGGAATCAACAGTTCCTCATCCGGGCATAAAACCAAATTCCATGCCATCAATGTTTCTTCCACTTCTAATTTGTTTTTCCATAACTCTTTCAACAACTTTCAGGACTTGGTCCAGTAGCTTTAATCCTCTGTAACTCTTTCTTGAGCTTCTCCTTTTCTTTTGTAACAATTGATAATTGTACTTATTCCCAGTCCTCAGGAATGACATCATTTCTATTGCTCTGATTTGTTAGGTCAGTGATCATCTCTATATCTCTCTCACCTGCAGCTTTGACCATCTCCGCCACAACTCCTGAAGGACCTGCTGCTTTGCCTTTCTTAATTTTCTTTACTGCTTCCCTTACCATTTCTTTCTCAATAAGAATGGCTGGTCCAGATACTGTTTTTATCTCTCCAAGATTTTCTCCTGCTACTCTTGTATACCAACCAAATCTTCACTTGTTTTGAGTTCATGCAAGGCAATTGACAGCAGCCTCATTGACTTGTTACCTAATATGACAAGAACCATTAAATCTTCAACTCCATTAGGGGAAAGTAAAAGTTGTGGAAAGAAGCTAAATGTTGATGCTGGGAAATCTTTTTCTCTTCCTCAGGCTTGTGCAACCAGGTGTACCTAGTCAATCATATTCAAATCAAGCATTTGTATCTCAAAGTTGTGAATCTGATTCCTGTGAGTCAGTAGCAGAGCAATTATCAGAGAGTAAAGAATAAATCAACAGTGACACTTCAGGTGAAGAATCAGTATGCAGTCAGTCTACAACTGATATCAAAAATGGATTCAGAGAGTTCAAGAGAAATCAAATAGGAACAATACAACAGATGACATCAACGTTGAAGTTGTCAGTTCCTCTGAGATATGTGATCATTCAAGTACTGCATTGGTGATGACATAAGGTTGCATGGTCCAATTTTAAGTATAATGACAATGTTGTTAGGGAACCTGTCAAGCTAGAATGGATTTACACCATGTTACGTCAACCTGAGGCATGTTAGCATGGTGGTAATTGAAGTTCAAGAAAGCAGTATGTTCGTTTGGATGGTTTGACAACATTTATTACATGGATGAGATTGTAGAGTATAAGTTAAAGAAAAGTACAAAGTTTGTCTGAGTGATAACCATTGTGTTTGTATGTGTGTGTAGTTGGTTATCCTAATAGTTATTTGTTGTCTCTTTTGTTTTTATCAGTTGTTGAAAAAGCTTGGATAATCAACTGTAATCCAATTTCATGTAAAATTAATGAATCTAAATACTTAGCAGTTTGAAATGTTAAGAAAAAACAACATGTAATATTGTGACTTTGGGCAAACACTTTTGTTGAGAGTGATAAAGTGAACCTGTTTTACAGCAATCAAGCACAGAAATAACACAGTTCTTTTCTGCTGTTTTTTTGTTTGACTTGAGTCTTTTTCTTGCCTTCTGTTATTAAGAGTAAATATTACTTATCCTAGGTTTTTGTCCAAAGTCACCCTGAGAAGAGATGACTGGACTTGGCCAAAAAGTCACTTAATGGCTGCCAAGTAAAGCCAGATGATAGATTTTTTTGTGGTTTCATGGATCCAACAAACCCAGAACATAATTATAATGTTTAGATTCTAATCCACGATCATACTTAACATTTTATTAAGCCTTAATGAAAAAGCGTCCAAAGTAACCCCAAATTATAGCATATAATAATTTCTAACTATACTAAAACTTCAATGAAAAGAGGATTTACCATGGGTTTCTTGCATAATTAATGATTATGAAGGCACATTCCAATGCTGGTATGTGTCTTTAAACACCAGGTTGACAACTATAATACTGGAATTCTTTAAAAGTATAAATATTATAACAGCATAGAAATTATTATATTAACCGTAGAGAGACTTGAGAATCATCATCAAAGATTTCCCCATAATTTGTATGTAAAAAATAGAAAAAAATTACTTTTCTTCTTCCTGACATTTATGTGTGGCCAAAACCAAATGTTAGAAAACAATAACATCAGAAATGGAAACTGATGGGAATATCATAAAATTAGGTGTAAACCTGTAAAAACATAAAAACATTGGACGCTCATTAAGAAGCTTAGTTTGTTACCTTTTTAACTAACCATTATTGGTAACACCAGGGATAAAAAATATTGTAACTGAGTATTCAGCACTTGATCACATACACGAACAGTCAGTTACATTTATTTAGTTATTCAAAAATAACTATACAGTAAAGAAACATTTCACGGTTACACTGCTATTAGTATGCGTCCTGTATATAGTATCCTGTTGTCACAGCCAAAAATGTGGCTGCGGCCTATCAACCACACAACTTCATAAGGTGGGCTGCAAAACCTTAAAAGAGGCGCACATGTGGTAAGAGGAAAAGATAACAAGAATTGGTAAAGATTAAAACGAATGACAACTTTTTATGCGGATACGTGATCCAAAGCAGCAGGTGCTAATTACAACTAAGAACACGGATTTGTGGAAGCTAATGACAAGCAGATCCCTCATGGCCCAAACATATTAAGCCAAGGCTCAAATGACCAAGGATTTCTAAGAGTTTACAGTAAGTTCACATCCCGTCACAAAATGTATGTACAAGGTCGTGTACTTCCAATCTCCTGATCATCATCTCACTTATAGGAAAGACAAGTTTCAGCCAAGCAAATTAGGTCCTGTTTTTAATCACTGTAATTTAGTTAACTAATCTAAATTAACATGACAACACGATTGTCAGCAACTTGACTATTGTTTTCCAAGAGTGGGCAGTGAATTAGGGGTTTCCAAACTTGCACGGCATCAGTGACTATTACTGTCTTTGAAATAATACGCATATAATAATAAACTTAAAAAATCACTTTTTAGTTTTCCATACCATAAATCAATAACACATTTTAATACATATGCAATCTTTCCAACCGATATCGGACAGCTGCTATGTTGTTGGTGTGGTGAGCTATTTATTGAGTGGAATCATGAACACACACTGCAACAAATGACACACCGGTACGATCATCAAACTTACTTGTCTATATCCCTGATCATCTGGTGTAAAGACGGTAGTCGTCCACTCAAAATCAAAATCCAAATGTGGAAAGGAGTGAAACATTTCTGCAAGCCATTTCGACTTGGCCGCCATACTTGTCTCTGGTGCACGAAATTCTAGCTAAACTTTGGAACCGCTTTCAATAAGTTGTGGGCACGACAACTGCCTCTGATTGGATATTTTCTTAAGCGCGAAATTTAAACACGAAACAATTGCAGTAGCTCACAAAAATTGACAAACAAAGCAGAATCAGCCTTGCCCCCAATTTGAAAAAAGAAAAAAAAACTTCCAACCTTTTTTTGTTAATATTAAAAATCACACAAAGTCATAGACCACACCAGGGGCATCCTCCCTACTTTTGTTCTCAAGAAGGGATTTTTTTCCTGAATAAAAAACCGGATGCATTTCCCTAATTCAGTTGTAGATAACGAGCGGAAAGAAAAAAATCCTCAAAAGGCAGCTCGATATTTTGTTTAGTTACTACATATTAACTATCACTGTATATTAATTATTCTACTATGATGCCGATTTAAATTAATAATCAAAACAACCTTGCTATCAATTTGTTGATTCCTTTTGTTTTAGAATATTACATATTCCGTTTTGATGGTTGCAGAAGCCTTGGAAGAGTTTTCATTCTCAATCAGACATTAAGATTTATAACATGCCTGTATTTTTTTATTTGGAAAAATTTCCATAAAACATAGGAAAAAATCGTTGTTACTCTTTTCTCCTAATAATCTCTGGAGGGGTAATTTCCACTGTTCTGGAGGACCTATTTTTAGGTTGATACCTTGCATGGATATTCTTCTTCTTCTTCTTCTTCTTCTTCTTCTTCTTTTGGCGTTTCCCTTTTCAGGGGTCGTAACAGCGAACTGACTTTTTCCACTTGAGTCGGTCACGTGCGTCTTTCTCGATCTCCCACACAATCTTTCCATCTCCTCCTTGGCCTTCCCTGCTTTCTCCTGCCAGACAGCTCCATCTTCAGCACCCGTTTAGCAATGTGATCCTCATTCCTCCTTTGCACATGTCCATACCACCTTAGCCGTGTATCTCTCAACTTTCCTGCGATGTCAAATATCCCGATGGTGCCTCTGATCCTTTCATTTCTGATCATGCCCTTTCTTGTGACTCCAAGCGATCACCTCAGCATAAGCTTTTCTACTGTTTGCATCTTCTTCTCAAGACTCTTGGTTAGAGGAGCTGTCTCCAGTCCGTACAGCATCGCAGGCCTTACTACTGCTTTGTATAATTTTCCTTTGACTTTGACCGGCACTCTCCTGTCACACAAAATTCCAGTTGTGCTCCGCCAGTTGCTCCATCCTACCTGGATTCTTTTCGTCACTTCTTTTGAACAATCGCCACTTTGCTGGACGATGGTGGACCCGAGGTACTTGAAATTCTCTACCTCTGGGAGAACATCATGATCGATTTTGATTGGTGGTAGGTCTCTTTTCTTGTTTATGCAGAGGTACTCCGTCTTTGCTTTGCTCGGCTCACTTTGCATGGATATTCTATTGACTTCAATGTAAGAATCCATGGTTCGGCCCTTGTTAGTATAATTTTATGCTGTGTATAACTCACATGAGCAATACCGTAATGGTTTTTCCAGCAGAAGGAGGAATACCACCAAGAACAGTATTAGCAGTAGCCGGGTAAGTAGCCTTTAGTAATTTTTTTCGAAAAGCGAAATTCTTTAAGTTGAGATTTTTAGATACTTCATTCATACAATTTCAATCAACAGATAATGACACAACGCAGATGTTAACAACATTATTCAACAGTTCTCTAATAATATGACCTACTCTACTAAAGAAACACCAAACTAAGTTCAGTGTTTACTAATTTGAAAAAATTTAATTATAAACTACTACTCTTTCCTTTCGGATAGGCCATTGGTTTGGCCGTTTATTTAATTTTAAGTTTTTCAGAAGGACTTCTTCATCGATAGTACTTTGAAACAACTTGACCGGAGCAGCAAACAAAATAGAAAAAAGAAGCTTCGATTAACTGTTGTAGTTCAAACAGAAAAGATTCTCGATACCTCAACAGGTTCTTAAAATTGGTGTGCAAATTCATATTCACTCAATTCCTTGTTTGTTTAACAACCAGTGCTCATTCACAATCAGGTTTTAGCAGCCCAATAACCATGGTAAGGCCAGTTGCAAATCGCACCTTTCCTAAGACCTTCTCGAAACGAGCTATCCCTTAAATCACAGAGACAGTTACAGTAATTTTGAATCCACTAAAAAATGTATGCTTCTATATTTGTTTGATAAAGAAACTTAAATATGCCGATGACCTGACTTTTAGAACAAAATCAACTCATAACCCCTGTGGAAAGATCGAAAAATATAATGGAAAAAGTGAGAACAGTTACTTTTTTTAAAGGTCAGAACAATAACACAGAATTGAATCCTTTTCTTTTCTATGCTGCTGGCTAAGCAGTACATTGCAAGAAAATGAAAAAATGCCCCAAAATCTCAACTATTTTTAAAAAGAATAACAAATTGTAAAAAATGCAACTTCAAATGCATCTTTGTAAAATATACATTGCGGATTTGCTTTTTCAAAAGTAGTTTTAGTTTTTTGAAATGTTACTACAAGTAGGTAAATAATTGGCTTTAATTGGCTATAATTAACTGTAAATTACATATCTCCAAATTTAGATAAATTACTGTATTATTACTAAATTAGATGTAAATAATAAAATTAATAACAGTGCATAACCATAAAGAATGCTAAATGTCTTCTTTTAATTGAGCTATCTTTATCGAAGTCTTTATCGTATAAACTTTTTGATTGAAAAGGGCCAGTTTTCATTGAATTTACAGAATAAGTGAGTTTTAGTTTATTTTCTATCTTTACGCTAAATGCATCTGGTAAATCGTCTAAATAGCAATAAATACATAGAAAGGGTATTACAACTGTTTTCCGATAAATAAAAAACTTTGTCACAAAGGTTTTGCTCCGCAATTAGCCGCTAAGTATTCGCCACTGGCAACAGTAGTAGTAGCGGTAGTAGAAGTATCAGTAGTAGAAGTAGTAGTAGTAGTAGTAGTAGTAGTAGTAGTAGAAGTAATAGTAGTAATAGTAGTAGTAGTGGTAGTAGAAGTAGTAATAGTAGTAGTAGTGGTAGTAGTAGTAGTAGTAGTAGTAGTAGTAGTAGTAGTAGCAATAGAAGTAGCAGTGGTAGTAGTAGAAGTAGTAGCAGTTCTTTTTTTTGAACTTTCGCTTTCACCTCAGTAATCATAAGCGTTTGGCATTCTCTCTTCTTGTCTGAAAACTGTGATCACATTTTTCGTTTTGTTATGTCTCTTTTTTACTATATTTGAATCTGGAAGGTTCAAACAAAATAAGGTTAGCATTGTCTTTTGGATGTTAAAAGCAGAGTCACGAATTTTATCTCGGCGGCTATTACTGGATCAATTAAAAATTAAAACTGAAGTTTATAGGTATACTAATTTTATCAATACACAAAGGAGAAAAGACAGCACTAATATGTTTTACGCACATCCCTAAATATATACATATACTTGTACCTATACCTATACCTATACGTACACATATCCATATCCATATCCATATCCATATACATATACATATACATATACATATACATATACATATACATATACATATACATATACATATACATATACATATACATATACATATACATATACATATACATATACATATACACGTACATATACATATACACGTACATATACATATACACGTACATATACATATACACGTACATATACATATACACGTACATATACATATACACGTACATATATATATACACGTACATATACATATACACGTACATATACATATACACGTACATATACATATACACGTACAGATACATCTGCATATACACGTACATCTACATGTACATATACATGTACGTATACATCTACCTCTGCATCTACCTCTACATCTACACCTACATCAACATCTACAGCTACAGCTACATCTACAGCTACAGCTACATCTACAGCTACATCTACATCTACAGCTACATCTACATGTACATACACATATACATCTACATATACATTTACATAAATATATGTAGATAAATTTTAAAAGTTTTTCTATGAAGAACTGTAAAAGCTGTCAAAATGTTCTCTTTTCCACAAGGAGACATATTTTGGGGGTGTGTATAGCACCATTAATGTCCTTAAACTAACAATTTCCACTCTTTTATGTATTGGTTGCGTCCTGTTAATGTTTTTAAATTATGTAAAGCAAGTAGTGCTACAATTACAAGCATCTTGAAAATCTTGGAACACAAAGTAAAAAGCAATATTCTTAATAAATCTCATGCCGTTATACATTTGTCAGACTGCACTTAAATTCTCAAAACTCCAGTCAACAGGAAACTCCGAAACAGAATGAAAAGTAGTGATCATACTGAAACAGAACAAGCTCAATCAAAGCTTTTTTTAAGTTCGTATTTAATGAAATATGTTGACTGTTTACTATGTTAGGACATAGGAAATCCAACTGAGAGAAGCTATTCTTTCTACAATAATTTCACAGTTATTATGTTTTATCTTTAATAACAGCTTCAAGGGATATTAAAAAAGGACCAAAAGTGTTGATATCGGGCAAAGAAAATAAGCTGTAGGACTCTTAATATTTTTGAGGACCTAAAAGATATATGAACATAATTTAATCAGCCTTAGCCCCTTGTTACTTTAACCTAGTAACTAAACATCTGTTGGGATTTTTGACGTAGATCTTTCAAGTTGCCAAGATACAGAACTTGTATGGTGGTTATTAACAGGTGGCTACGACTACAGAGCCTCAAGTGAATAACTGTCTGCATAGAAAATTGAAAACAATTTCAAAAGATCCTTCCTCAAGTAGATTATCAAATTTTCAAAACTAACTGAACAAAATATTTAAGAGAGAGGAAATAACCGTTGAATAAAAGCTTAGACAACAGACAAAAGTCGGCTTAAATTGGAACACTTAATGGAGAGATAAAACACATTAATTTTGTGGCAGTTAAAGAGTATCTGAAAAATTCAGATATCACGCTGACACCTCATAATGGTAACAGAACGTTCCTTGTAGGCGCTATTAGTTGTCTAACATGTACTCTAAAATAGGCCCTTTCAGCTTTGTAGATCACAGTCTAAAAATTCTTGGGAACTTATTTGCCCAGCATTGTTATTAAACGTTATGCAGTCCTTTAATCATCTTTTTCTTTTGGTTGAAACTTTATGATAAATTATACATATAAATCTGGAGCTCCTTACAATATCAGTTAATCTCCTAATTGTTGGTTATATTACATCTTGAAGCCTTAAAATTATATTTGACAGTGGAGAAATCCCTTCAGATTTGACCAAACCTGTCTTCGCCACGCTGGCCGAAAATCCTGGTACTATCGAGTGCAAAATTCACAGAACTCTCAGTCTAATGAGTCATATAACTAAAGTTCTGGTGCGAGTTGTAATGGGAAGAGGAAGGAGACCAATGAGGCCAAAGATAGGGAAGCAATAATTTGGTTTTGTCTAAGATTTAGGAACAAAAAACACTTTTTAATGAGAATAATATCGGAATGAACGATA
The DNA here is from genome assembly GCA_003991215.1 of Morbakka virulenta. NCBI lineage: Eukaryota > Metazoa > Cnidaria > Cubozoa > Carybdeida > Carukiidae > Morbakka > Morbakka virulenta. The sequence goes on from RDPX01000319.1 coordinate 883,332, forward strand.
GAAATGCAGTGTGACCTATACCTGTGTTTTATTGACTTTTCAAAGGCATTTGACAAAGTGAAACACGAGTGCCTGATAGAAATGCTGCAAGATCTAAACATAGAGGGTAAAGATATAAGACTCATAAGGAATTTATACCGGGAGCAAACTGAGAGTGTGAGAGTGCAAACAAGAGGTTGGAAAATACTGCAATATTCGAAGATACAACCGTAGAAGAAAGTGGGGCAAGGAGTCTTAGCATCAATCGCCGGAAGACCTTTTGCCTGGCTTTGATAAAAAATAATGTGAATTTGAGCTGTAAAATAGCAATAGATGGCGAAGATATTCAATAGGTAAATAACTGTCATTTTCGTGGTAGAATGATTACATCAAATGGAAGATGTTTGGTGGAAATACGGAAACGAATTGCCACAGTAAAAGAGGTATCCCAGCGAATGTCAAACATATCGAGGAACCTAACCATGTCCTTGGATACCAGGCTCAGAGTGTTAAACTATGAGTAAAAGCTGGACTATCACACTGACCCTGTAGAAGTAGCTGGAAGCAGCAGAGATGTGGTTTCTACACCGAATACTTAGGATTTCTTGAACATTGCACATTACCAACAAAGATATTCTGAGGAGAACAGGATGCAAAGGAAAGCTGTTCTCTACCATTCGAAAAAGACAGATGTCATTTTGGGGGCAAAAATGAGGGAAGATAAGGTAGAAGAGTTGACAATGACATGAAACATTAATGGGAAGCAAGGCAAAGTAAGACCAGGAACCACATTCATGGGAAGCATAGCAGCATTGTCTACAAAGAGCGAGCTTCAGCTACCAAGGGCAGCGAAAGACAGGAATTTGTGGAGAGCCATGATCGCCAAAGTTCTGCCAGGTCATGGCATCTGAGGAGGATACTTTCTTTCATCACATCAAGGTTAATGTTGGATTTGCTTTCAGCTTTCAGGCCGTCTTGCCCTTGAGTATTTTCTTCTGCACATTATCAAGGCTTGAAACACTATTGAACTGTTTTTAATTGTCAAAAGAGCTATTGTCATTAATCTTGAACTAAAAAAATTCCAACATTTCTTTCGAATAAAAAAAACTTTAATAATATTTACAATAAAATTACAAAGATATAGCTGGCATTAATGGACGTTCTGTGGGTGTAAAGGTAATATAGAAGTATTAAATCATTAAAAATCAAAGATAATAATAAGCAACACAAAGTTAAAGTTGGGAATAATCGGGCGTAAGTGCTTACAATTCTGGACGTTTGAATATACGATGCAAATAAAACTCCGGAATTTTACAACTTTGAGGAAGACAAAAATTTGTGGATGTGTTTACAAATAGGGTAAGAACTAGTTTACTGAGGTTCTTCTAACATCAATGTTTCTTTTTGAAAAGAAAACATCAAAAGCTAACTTTGAATTTAAGGTCCTTTACTTCCTTTTGTATTTTAAGGGATAACGTCTTGAATAATTCTGCTCCAATAAACTTTTCTAATCGTCTTCCATATTAACGATTTATTTTTGGTAGACTTATTTTCTTCTTTATTTTTCGGCTGGTCCCCGTTAGGGATCACTACAACGGACCACACCCCTCCATATGCTGCGGTTGGCACATCTTCCATTCTTACTCCTAACCCCCTCATGTCCTCTTTTATCACATCCATGTAGCGACTCCTTGGTCTTCCTCTCTTCCTACGTCCTGGCAGATTCATTTCTAACATTCTCCTCCCGATATAGTTCTTCCCCTTCTGATTACATACCCATACCATCTCAGCCTTGCCTCCCATTGCTTTTCGCTCAATTTCCTAACATGTGCTGTACCTCTGATGTATTTATTTCTGATTTTATCCAGGCGTGTGATTCCAAGTGCCCACCTCAGCACTCTCAATTCTGCTACCTTCAACTCTGCTTCATGTTTCTTTGTTGTCGCTACTGACTCAAGCTCATACAGTGCAGCTGGCCGCACTACCGAATTTTTATCACGGTGCCCAACTATCATATTGAGTCTGGAAGTTATGCTTTATTTATCAGTTGGAAAAAAATAATCAAAGTGGAATATCTTGAACAATTTTATCTTCTTCAAGAGATGCCAGTTATATTATATTACATGTAAAATGTTCACACTGTTTTTAAACACTGTTTTCAAGCGTTGTTTTCAAACCTTGTTTTCAAACATTGTGTTCAAACATAAACATACATCTGTAAACATTTTATTCTCAAGCAAAATGTTTTTCTAGAAAACAGAATGCACTTTTTAATTGGGTAAAAAGGTGTTGTTTTTTTTAACTTAATCTGTTAAACACGAGTGAAAAAAATGTTACGCCAAGTATTTCATTTTTTCCTGTAAAAATAACAGAAACAAGACAATAATTCTTCCAAAGTTTCATAGCCACACCTGACTGAAGGAGTGATTTATTTCCCTTAACTGACCCTTTGAAATTCTTCAGTTTTTCACATAGCAGTTTAGACAAAACTGTTGTTTTGATGAGACAATCCTTTTAGTGTTATACGCTTTCAAGCTCCAGATTGTAGAAAGATTCTGCTTTTACATTAATTTTTGGTCCGTTTTTCAAATGAGATAGAACGATTTTTTAGACATGTGATGGTAATTAACAAAATATTGTTAACTGATCTCCATAAAAAACAGCTATTGGCTGTCTATGAAATTTATTGGTAACCCACTAATTGCACTTAAAATATACGATACGTCAAGCGAACTGAAATTTCTTATTTTATCGGGCTGTTTTATCATTCTTTTGCCTTAAATGATTCTCTTGACTCGGTAGGTCTCTTATCATCCTGATATTGGCATAGACGCAATTGACCACAAGCAATACAAACTGAATCTGGGATTTATTTGCTGTGGTAACAAACTCCATTTAACTGTTTCATATGTTTCTTTTGCGGTTATTTAATCGAGTTATAAATATTAAACTTAGGAGTTAAGTCCCCAGGAATGACTTAGTTTTGTTTGAAATTAAAAGCACTCTACACAATATTGAGAACTTCATACATGATCGCTTTGAAGTTTATCAATAACTGTATTATAGGATCCAAAACGTTAAAATCACATTTTCCTGCTTGGTAACAGGTGTGGAGAAAATGAAGGAAAATGACAATGGTTTGTTGAGTAATCCAAGGTTTCCAGATGCTATTAGATTACTCAGTTACAAGTTGTGACAAAATGCACGTAGCCTAACATTAATTATTGTTTTTAAGTGGTCATATGTTAAGTTCCTTGGTTCAATTTTTTAAATTACATGCAGCTCCCACACCCCAACCCCCGCCAACCCCCCCAAAACTAAGCAACATAATTGTAGCCAGCGGTAAAGTCACGATGAATGTTCATGGTTGCTAAAGCACTAAGAAGACCGGTGGTCATAACTGTCCTAATCATGTCACTATTCACGCAGTCTCTCCAACTTCTCTTCGGTCTTCCCGGTCTTCTCCTCCCTGGTAGCTCCATGTTAAGCACACGTTTCCTAATATGCCCATCTTCTCTTTATAGGACATGTCCGTAACACCTCAAACGTGCCTATGCAAATTATTCTGCGATGTTACATACCCTGATGGTGCCTCTAATCCGCTTATTTCTAATCATATCACTTCTAGTAACTCCAAGAGATCACCTTAGAATGCGGATTTCTACAGTTTGCAGATTTTTCTCAAGACTACTAGTTAGAGAGAGAGAGAGAGAGAGAGAGAGAGAGAGAGAGGGGGAGGGAGGAGGGGTTAGTTTCAAGCCCATACGACGTTGGAGGCCTTACCACCGTCTTGTACAGCTTCCCTTTTCCCTTGACCGGTACACTTTTGTCATACAGAATTCTGGTCATGTTCCGCCAGCAGCTTCACCCTGCCTGCCCTGCCTGGATCCTTTTTCACTTCTTTAGCACCCGAGGTACCTAAGGTCTTTTATTTCTGGTAGTTCATCATAACCAATTTTGATCCGTTGTACTTGGTATTTCCTGTTGATGCAGAGGTACTAAATCTTTGCTCGTCTCACTTTCAATCGACGTCTCTCCAGTGCATACTGCCACCCTTCCAAGTCTTGCTCAGCCTCTCCTTTGTACTTAATGATAAGCAAGATGTCATCTGCAAACATCATATTTCATGGCACATCTCTCCTCACTTCTTCTGTTAATACGCCCATCACTATTGTAAAGAGTAGTGGACTTTGAGCTGACTCGTAGTGTAGTCCTACTTTTACATTAAAAGCTTCCTTCGTTCTTGCTGCATATCTGACGACTGGCTTGCACTCTCTGTACATTTCTTTGACCCCGGGGACATAATAAAACACTCGTTTTCTTCTCATATAATACCAGATTTCATCCCTCGGCACCTATTCATATGCATTTTCAATGTCCATGAATACGTAATGGAACTCCTGTTGGCTTTCACTGTGCTTTTCCGCCGTCATTCGCAATGCAAAGATTGCATCCGTTGTGCTTTTCTTGGGCACAAATCCAAAATGTTCTTGGCTGATTGCAATTTCTTTTCAAATTCTCTTAATTTAAAGTATTGAAACATTAGTTGAAGTCTTCTGCACCAATAATCGTCCTTGCTTTACTTCATTGCCATGTATGCTGCTGACACTTTTTTAAATTCTGTTATTAGCTACAAAACAACTCAGCAGAAACAAGCCAAATTTGCAAAGAATTCAATCTTTGTATTGTCAGAGATTAGGAAAGGATATGGTTGGTTTCTTTCAATACCGCAAAACAAACTCAACTAATGTCTTTCAATAGGAAAATAAACCCCAATCTACCTGCAATATGCATGAACAGTTATGCCGATGTTTACCCTGGAAAAGCTGCTTCTCCTTTTAAGGAGAAACTCATATCTCAGTATGCTTGATTTGTTATTTTCTCCCCATCATTCTTGGGGTTATTTTGTTCAGCCATATATACCTCTACTACCAGAAAGGTCGGCTATTTTCATTTTGCTAAATATGTATATATATATATATATATATATATATATATATATATTGCCTTTTCCTTCTCCCTTGCCGATACATAATTTTTCAATATAGGACCTAAGACTTCCCAAGTATGTTATCCCCTATCTTCCCCTGCTTTTTTTTTATCTCCAATAGGTCTTGCAATAGAAATAATTTCTAACCCTTTTTTTCTCATAATGTGTCCAATAGACCTTATCTGCCTTTCACGGATCCTTTTGACTAACTCCCTTTGTCTTCAAGATTTCTTCAAGACTGCCTTATTTAATAGATGATCTCCCATGATGTTCTCATTTTCCGGTAAAACTTAAATTCAACTGAGTCCAATTTTTTTGTACTGATGGTAACAATGTCCACTATTCACAACCATATAACAGAGTAGATGACACATGACATTCCAGTACCTGCTTCTTTTTAGCAATTGACAGCTTGTTATGCTTTAAAGATCCTCCCTGATCTTTCAAAAGTACTTTTTGCAATGGTTATCTGCTTTCTGATTTTCAAATCACACTTTCCATTCTCTGTCAAAAAGCTACGTAGGTAAATAAATTTGTCAACTTGGTGTATGAGGCCTTTTCCAATAACCAACTTGTATCTTAGACTTTTATGGTTACCTATCATCCTGCATACCGTTTTTTTATTTACTTCAAGTCATTTTTTCCCGCTCTGCTCAACTGTTCCATTTAAAAATCTCTGTGAACTTTTCTCAGGGCCTGTAACTAGAGGTGCAGCATCTGCAAATCGTACATTTTCGAAATTTTGATCTCCTGGAGTGAAACCTTCTAAATAACCTATTCCTAGAAATATCTTTTATCATTAAGGTTGAAAAAATAGGGTGAAAGCACACATCCTTGTTTTACTCCTCTCTCTTAACCTTGATGTAACCACCCATCTCATTGTCAACCCTCATACAAGCTTTTTGCTTCCAGAATAGGTTACGTATAAAACCCAAATCCTCTACATCGTGATCTAATTCATCCAGGTCATCAAATAGCTTTTCATGCTCTATCTTATCAAATGCGTAAGTGTCATCTATAAAACCCAAATATTCATCATAAATTCACACTGTTCTTTACATATTTCTATTTTTCTGCTGCTTGAAAATCTTCAGTGCCAATTTGAATACATGACTAAGGCTAATGGTTCAATGTAGCTCACACTCTATTGCTCAACAATTCTTTGGCAAATGAAGATAGAAAAGAAAATAGAAAATTTTAGGAGAGAAATCTCTTTGTTGGAGGAATTATAAGATGATATAGAAATAAGATCCAGGAAAGCTAGGAAAGTGTTGAGAAAGTACAAAATTGAACACAAGGAACATATCCCCAGCAAAAAAGAATTATTAAAACAGAAACCTCAAGTTGAGACCCAAGGATTATGAAGATTCTATAACAGTAACAATATTTCAGACGGAATAAGATATTTGAAACAGACGCTGAGAAATTCTACCGCGAAACTGGCAAAAATAATATTTCCGTAGAAGAATTACAATCAGAAGATAGAGTTAGAGGAGTTTGGAGGTCAATCTGGGGAAAAGTTGACGCTGACAATGCGAACTCTGATAGGATAAGAAAATTAGAGGATGATAACAAGGATTTACAACAGGAATGGAAAAATATAACGACTGAAGAAGTACAAGAAGCAAATAGAAAGTCACATAAATGGATGTCCCCCGGAATGGACATATTACCAAACTTTTAGCTTAATGCACGTCCCACCTTACACTCTAAATTAGCATTAAAACTTAATATCATTACTATAAATCCTGATTAAACACCAACATGACCCTGCCAGGGCACAACATATCTCCTAGCAAAAAAATCCCGAAACTGGCAACCCGAAAAACAATCGACCTATTACCTGCCTTTCCACTACCTATAAATTCTTGACTTCTATTCTTACAAAAAGAACAGATAAACACTTAGAAGAACGAAACATCCTTCCTATTAAGCAAAAGAGCTACCACAAGGGCTTCTATGGGTGTAGGGACCAACTGCAAATTAATAAAATGATTGTAGAGAACTCCCACTCAGAACATAAGAACTGAAGTATACCCTGGATTGACTACAAGAAGGTTTTCGACAGTGTTCCGCACTCAAGGACACTGACAACTTGAGCAATATTCAAAGCGTCACTGGTACTTATTAATATTTTGAGAACAAGTATGACCTTATGGCAAACAAATATCAGTCTCTCTAATAAGAACGGAACAGTTCCTTGAAATATGTGAAAATTAAATGTGGCATCTTTCAAGGTGACTCCCTTTCCCCTCTTCTTTTCTGCCTCGGACTCATTCCTCTTTCAAAGATGCTGAATGATACAGGCTGTGGATATAAGGTTGACGATAGAAAAATAAGCCACCTATTTTTTAATGAAGGTGAACTTGAAGGATTATTGAAAAGTATCAAGTCGTTCAGTGCTGACATTTGAATGGAATTTGGGCTAGATAAATGTGCTAAGGCAACTTCTAACTGAGAAAAGCTGAATGGTACTGAGAATGTTGTTTTAGGCTATATAACGGTGATAAATTAACTTGAACAGGAAAGTACGTACATTTATCTAGGAGTGAACATGGGTGACAGCATACAACATGCTACCATAAAAAGGAAAAAATTATGAAAGAATGTTTGCGAAGGGTGTGATCAATTATGAAAACAGCACTAAACTGCAATAGCCGGATTATTGCGATCGATACACTAGTAATACCAGTTGCTACTTATAGTTTTAATGTTATTAATAGGAATATGAATGAAATTAAAAGTTTAGATACAAAGACAAGGAAAAAATGAACGTGTAATAGAACGCAACATCCAAAATCAGATGTCGACAGGCTGTATGTACCAAGAAACAAAGGATGACGGGACTTGATCCAGCTGGAGCTCTCTAACAATACATCTACTATTGGGTTTGCTGAATACCTTGGAAACACTAACGATTGGACGCTGCAACTTGTACATTCACAAAAACTGGAAAAAGCTTTCCTCTATTTCCAACGAATCGAATAAGTTCTTTAGAGAATTGGAATTGGAGAAAATATAAATGAAGAGCTTGCATCCATAGCCATAGCAAAAAGACGAAACGAAAAGCAAAATATTTGGGACATGAACAGTTGGAACGTGGCAAGATAAATCTCTCCATGGACACTTGTGACACAAAGCAAAAATGCTGGTGTTGATGAAATGGCAACCCATCAGTGGCTGAGTAGCTCCAGACTGAAAGGGGAGACTGAGGGTTTTATACTTGCTACACAGGATCAGATTTTGGTCACCCGTAATTACCACGCAAATGTCCTTCATAACGGTGCCGATTCAAAATGGAGATTTGGCGAGGAAAAGCTTGAATCTGTTGATCACCTTGTCTCTGGATGCTCAATATTAACACCAAATGAGTACAAGAACAGGCATGATAGTGTCGGTCAATACTTGCATTGGAAAGTATGAATACTCAATAGGAACCAACACAAACTGGTACGAGAACCTCCCTGAACCAGTCACCGAAGGCAACGATCTTGCTATGGAATTTTCCTATCCACACAGATCCAACAATTCAGGTAAATTCTCCTGACCTTGTGATCAAAGATAAGAAAAACAACACCTGTTTCTTCATCGATATGAGTGTACCATCTGATAGGAATATCTCAGTGAAGGTTTTTGAGAAGCCTAGCAAGTTTCAAGATCTAGAACTTTAAGTTTAGAAAATGTGGTACTTGAAAACAAAAACCTTGCCTGTTAGTAGTCGGAGCATTAGGATTAATAACAAAAGTACCCAAGATTTTCTAGACCAAATTCCAGATGGAACCTTTCTTCTGGACGTCCAAAAGATCGTTTTAAATAGCACAGCTTACATTTTGAGGCGAGCTTTGAGTATTTAACTAAAACAATATTTTTAGATCTATTTCGTCGCTGTTGATGTTCGTGTTGTGAATTATTTTTGTATTAATTTTTTTTTCATATATAAATTTCTGTATTACTTAGAATTATGTGTATTATGTCCCCATTGATGTTCGTACGTATTCTCCTTCTATATTATTTTTTTTTAATTTGATTTTACTCTTTTACCTTTGTACACCCAGTACATAACTTCACTCACCTTAGGTAACTGGTGTGACACTGTGTTTGATTTCATAAAAGCACATCTACAGAATTTTTTTTCAATAATTTTTTAAACGTCGAATTTATTTTCTGAAATAAACTTTACAATTTTTTTTCTTCACACATTTCTCCTGTTATTCACGGTTAAAACCGGACAGAAGAATTACTTATGCGAACAACATCTTACAAAACCAGATATCAATAGCGATTATATAACATCTGCTGCTTCAAGCGAACATGAAAAGCGTCATTATCCATCAATAGAACAAAAGCAAGTCAGGGAGAGTCCATGGCTTGTCCTTGCGGTTGAAGATGTAATAGGATGCCCGGATTGAGGTTTCACTACATTT
>RDPX01000319.1:920625-970942 GCA_003991215.1 Morbakka virulenta
CTTCTCCTATATCCTCTAATTGGTTTACCATTTGTATCTACCGGCTTGCTTGCAAAATAGCATTCCATTACGGCAACATTCATGCATTTTGACCACCCAGTCCTGGCAGTTGCTTGATGACGACCGGGCCTGCGCTGCCATACCGCAGGACACCTGCCGGGCGAGGCACCTTCAACATAACTGCCTCCAGCACCATTCACGCCGTTATTTCCATTTCTTCGATTTGACATAACACTCATAAACGAGGAAAGTGTTGATGAGGTGACACAACCACCGGTGTTTTTATCGAGACACCATCTCTAGGAAGGTTACCTGCCATGGCTGAAGAGGCCCTCCTCCCCATTATTATTATTATTATTATTATTATTATTATTATTATTATTATTATTTGGGTTTACTTTTCTCTGTGGCTGTATCAAATCCCACTCTGGGTCTCATCCAGAGATCTGAGGAAATGGAAAGGCTGGCTTCAGACAACAAAAACTCATATATCAGATTTAAAAGTTAAAAGAAAAAAAACAACAAACCATAATTGTATAGTAAAATAGTAAAAAGGTAGTTTTATAATGATAATGCTTTTCGTAGTACATGTGCTGCCCCATTAAGCACATTATTTTGTATTTCCCCGAGCGAGTTTGTTCCAGGCAGAATTACATTTTTACATGTAACATAAACCGACTAAAGTGTAAAAAGGAAAACGATTTAGATCGACAGGGCTCTTCTAAGAACATGCGCTGTGCTGTTCGATAGATTTTTTGGACTTCTTCTAGTTTAGGGTTTCCAGATATTTATTCCAAACATTTATCAGTTCCAAGTGCCCCAATAACGACAGGCAAAGTTTTGGTTTTAAAGTGTCACATCTTTTCTACTTCTATTTCCAGCTCTTTATACTTTAAGATCTTTTCGAATACTTTCGCTAAGACGTTCCTATCTAAAGGGACACTCGTCAATAAACAGGCAGGTGTTGTTCGTTTTCTCTTTGATGACGATATCCGGTCGATTTGCCTGTATGGTACGATCTGTGTGAATTAGGAAGTCCCACATAATCGTCACACTTTTACCAACAGTAACTGGTTCTGGATAGTGTTCGTACCAGTTAGCTTGCGTTTCAATAGAAACGTGATTACAAATCCTCCAATGCAGATATTGGTCTACTCTGTCGTGACGATTTTTGTACTCATTAGGTGTTAATATTGAGCAACCAGACACAAGGTGATCAGTTGTCACCACCCTGTCTTCTCAAAACCTGCATTTTGGGTCAGCACCATTATGCAAGATGCTCGCCTGATAATTTCTGGTGAATAAACTTTGATCTTGAGCTGCAAGAATAAATCCCTCTGTTTGCCCTTTAAATCCGGAACATCTAAGCCACTGATGGGATACGGTTTCATCTACATCAGCTTGTTTGCTTCCAGCTGCTAATTGTCCGTGGAGAGGTTTTTCATGCCACCTAGATTGGAGTTTATCTTGTCCAATTTTCTTAGCTTTTTGCTTTCTACGCTTTGAGGCTACTGTTGATGACACATGTTCGATGTTTTCGTTTTCAACACCTAATTCGCGCGAGAATTTATTTGATTTNATGCAAGATGCTCGCCTGATAATTTCTGGTGAATAAACTTTGATCTTGAGCTGCAAGAATAAATCCCTCTGTTTGCCCTTTAAATCCGGAACATCTAAGCCACTGATGGGATACGGTTTCATCTACATCAGCTTGTTTGCTTCCAGCTGCTAATTGTCCGTGGAGAGGTTTTTCATGCCACCTAGATTGGAGTTTATCTTGTCCAATTTTCTTAGCTTTTTGCTTTCTACGCTTTGAGGCTACTGTTGATGACACATGTTCGATGTTTTCGTTTTCAACACCTAATTCGCGCGAGAATTTATTTGATTTTTTCACTATATAGTGTAATCTTTTGGAGTTTTCATGTACTCTAGCTAATTAAAACATCCAATCAATGCTTACATCTAGATACTGCAAGAGACCAATCGTTGATATTTTATACGATAGTTCCAACTAAATCATCCCCCTGCCTACTTAACTTCTGGGGACGTACAGGGGGTCTTCGTGTAACTTCGGGTGATACATTCTTTTAGATGTCAATTGCTTTCTAATTTTGGTGTCAATATTTTTTAGTTCAGTCAGGTTCCAATCCATCACATTAAAACTATAAGTAAGAACACGTATCGCAAGAGTGTTGATTGCTGTTAATTTGTTTTTAGAGTTTAATTTCTATTTTCAGGATTGGTCTCACTCGACGCATGCATTCTTTTCGTATTTTCTCCTTCATTTTTGAGTGTTGTTTACCATCGCCTTCATTTACTCCTAGATATTTAAAAGTTCCTTTTTGATCCAATTGTTTTATTACGGTTTCATCATTTAACTCTATATTTTCAGACGTAATTAGTTTTCCTCGCTTAAAAGTTGCCTTGGCACACTTATCCAGACCAAACTCCATACCTATGTCATCACTAAACGCTTTTACGGTTTTCAACAACCCTTCCAGTTCATCATCATTATGAGCGTCATCCATATAAAAATGATGATTGATCATCTTGTCCACGATCTTATATCCATATCCTGTATTATTAAGAAGTTAGGAGACTGGGGTAAGTGCCATACAAAATAAAAGCGGGGAAAGAGAGTCACCTTGGAAGATTCCTCATTGGATTTGCACACCGTTTGAAATACGAGTACCATTCCCGTGATGCAGAGTAAGATTTGTTTCCCATAATGGCATGCTGATTCGAAGAAAATTTATTAATATAGGTGAAATTTTCAACATTTCTAAAGATTTTAAGATCCAAGAGTGCGAGACGCTGTCAAAGGCCTTTTTATAATGTACCCAGGTAGTACTTAAATTTCTGTGTTTGATGTGAGCATTTTCCAGAATCATTTTGTTTATGAGCAGTTGATCCTTACATCCATATGATCCTCTGAGACACCCTTTCTGCTCCTTGGGGAAAATATTTTGTTCTTCCATGTGAACGTAGATTCATTCAGTTAAGATTGAGGTAAGTAATTTATAGGAAGTTGATAAACATGTAATGGGTCTGTAGTTTTTAGGCTTTGCTGTTTCATTTGTTTTGGCTAGAAGATAAGTAATTCCTTGACAGAACCATTTGGGTGTTAAGTAAGATTCTATNCCTTTTTATAATGTACCCAGGTAGTACTTAAATTTCTGTGTTTGATGTGAGCATTTTCCAGAATCATTTTGTTTATGAGCAGTTGATCCTTACATCCATATGATCCTCTGAGACACCCTTTCTGCTCCTTGGGGAAAATATTTTGTTCTTCCATGTGAACGTAGATTCATTCAGTTAAGATTGAGGTAAGTAATTTATAGGAAGTTGATAAACATGTAATGGGTCTGTAGTTTTTAGGCTTTGCTGTTTCATTTGTTTTGGCTAGAAGATAAGTAATTCCTTGACAGAACCATTTGGGTGTTAAGTAAGATTCTATCATAACTGAATTAAAATTAGATGTTAATTTGGCGTGCGCCGAAGAAAGAGTATTAAGCCAAAAATTTGGAATCTGGTTAATTCCAGGTGATTTCCATTTATGAGACATTTTTAACGCGCTTTGGATTTTTTCAGTAGTAAAATTTTCCCATTCTTGTTTGGGGATATCCCTGATGCTCTTTCCAAGGTCACGTAGCCATTCTGCGTTTTCATTGAATTGTTTCTCATTTCCCCAAATGTTCCAAAATTTCTTTACCTATTCTTCGGATGGTATGGCTTCTGCAGAATTGTATATTTTATTAAATTTAGGACTAGAATATTTAGTAAAGACCACAATGCATAAGGGGAAATAAGCTGCTGGACGGAGGTTTTCACTCTCTGTGTTTTCCTAGTTTTTTAGTACTTTAAACAGTAAAAAGTCTGAATTTAGGAAACTCTTAAAAAATATTTTGCCCTTTAGTTTGTCAGAACTTTTTAGAAAATAATACATTGATGTATTACAGATGTATTTTGTCTTAATACATTTATTATTGAAGGAGAGGATTTGGAGTGGTGTAGACAGAAGTAAAACTCATGTACACCAAACCAGTTTTGAATCAGTATCTCTGGTCATCCCATGCTCATTCTCTACTCCCTGAGCTAACACTTTTGTATTTTTGATCAGACCATTTATAACTGGAACAAAAATGTTCTGTTTTAAAAGTAAAATACTTGTAAAACTCGCATAGATTCGTCGGCTAGAAAAAGCATTTGATGAACAAACAACACACTACACTAAAAATTCCTTTAAATGAGAACTTAAAAGCCAAGCATGGAGAAAAAAGTGGTAAGCAAGAAACAATAGAAGAACTACATTTTTAGGTCAAAGCTAATAGGGATCAAAAAGACTGTTCTCGTCAGACTAGCTTTTGGATCCTTTGTGAATGTGTTTAAATTTTCCGATATTCATAGCACTAAGAAACAACATAACATAATGTAAAAAAACAGCTGTCTTCTTTAGCGTAATCTGGATAATCTACACAGTTACAGAGGCACAATTTTTGATGTGACACTGTGTAGATAATCTCCTCTTAACGATTTACTCTTCAGTAAGCACAACAGAATCACACAGCTAGCTTCCTTTTGTTTAGAGAGAAAATATATTAAACATCAAAAGACAAAATACTTTAAAGAAAATCGATTTTTAAACATTTTAAAATCATCCTATCAAAAATTTAAATAACCTTATTTTTTTTGTATTGTTTTAATAATTTTATTTTGTAGCACTTATCGTAAAATCAGTCCAGTAAAGCTAAATATTTATTTTCATATTTATATATACATATTATATTACATATATATATATATATATATATATATATATTTACATACATACCCTCGATACCTTGAAATATCAGATTGTAGGGTAGCAGAATGGTCTGGCTCGTGGGGAGTCCTCTTTAACTTTGGCTGGCAACTGTCCTGGAGATGGTATCCCAGTAAAAACACGGATATTGGTGGCACGTCATCACCAACGCCCTTTGACCAAGTGCAACCTGTGATAGACTGTCCGGTGTGTCACTCTGACATTACCCCCGTCATCACAGGGCTCGGATAGGTGACATGCTGACGATCTGTGTGTATGTGACGATTTCTGACATTTGTTTTTATTTTTGATTTCCTTATGAAACTTCAGTCAATCGAATAACGCCGAATACCCTGCAGACCTTCAGTGGTCAGGGGGCACGAAGAATCTCTGGAGCCAGGACTAGCTCCTGATCCGAAAATATAGCCACCAAGTGTTGTAGTACTGACTCTAGAACAACTTCGATGAACCTGTTAATTTTTAACAAATATACTCTATGATTAGCGCTCAGTAATGTCTGAGGTCTTCATTCCGATTTTTCCTTCGTGCAAACTTTCATGCATTCCGTCTCCCCTCATCTTCTTCCTCTTTGTGGTACAAGCCTCTTCGACATTTCATCCAGCAGTTAGATTAGAAGAACTTTAATTCATGCGGTTTAGCTTGTCTGGTTTTTAGGACACAAGTTACCAATTTGTTTCTCTTTCTGACTTTTCATCAGTTTTTGAGGCAGTATCAGAGTCCGAACACCAATCATACTGCTGAAATATTTGTCTTTCGCTACTTCAAAACTTACCACATGACCTGATTGACTTATTCTACTAGGGCGTGAAAAGGCTACTTACTTCATACTTGCCTATAATCTTAAACAGGTTGCTTATTTCCTCATACGAGCTCGTGGTTCAAAATTTAGCCTCAGTCTAGGCTCTTTTTTTCCTTCAGCCTTTTCAACAGTTTCATCCACCTAGTGGCTCTGTGTCTTGAATAGCACTTTGGTATAAAAAGGATTGGTCAGGCAACAAGTGCTTTGTGTACATATGTTTGAAAGAATATTACTCCATTAACAAATATTTATCTTACCTTTTATTAACGATTTGATTGGTAATTATTTATTTATTTTTTTGTTTATTCTTATTCATCATTGTTTTTATACGATAGAAGCTAATTTCTCCTTTGCAGCTATCGCTTTGGGCTAAGACTACATAATAGATCTCGCTTTATTGGCATGAGACATACAATACAGGTATTCTGTGGTGTAACTAATGACATTATAATAAAAGCAGCAGATTGCAAGTATCCTTTTAGGAACTATCCTCCTTACCTATACCGAGGATCACTATTTTGCTGGTTGAGAAAGCTAGACTTAGCTATACTTAAACCAAGTTATCAACAAATTAGAAATAATTGTCCAGGTAGTACTTTACTAATTGCCCTTTTTACCCCATGTATATTGACCTAAAAAATTCCGTAAAGTTAAAATTATTGTATAGTGAAACTAAAATAAGGAAGATTAGCCAAATTGGTAGAATAAAATCAATTTACCGTCTTGGAATAAACCCGATAGAACATTTCTTATCCGTTTTTATCCCATCAAAATTTGTCGAAGAAAGTTTTTTCTGTCCATCATGAAACAAAGCTTATGGAGGCCAATAACGCATTCTCTTTCTGTCAACACCTTTTTGCACTTGTGTATTTCAAGGACTGGCCTTTCTCAGAAAGTGTGCTCTTTTTATACTTCGTGGGTCCATAAAGGAATATTACGCAAGAGTTGGGAAAGCGTTCGCAAGTTGGGCAAACTTAAGCTGTCCAGTTGACCCTGTTCATGATAGCATTACCAAATGATGGTCACAGTCTCTTGTAGAAATATGAGGACTCAATTATTAAAGTGATATTTTCACTGCAAATGTCAGATGGTGATTCGTAAGTGGTAACGTATCAAATGACAGCTAGTAGTAGTGTATGTGGTATCTTATCTTGTATCATGTACACTTTTGGACGTCTTGATGCAAGTTGTAGAAGGTTGGTTTAACACTGGATTTAAAATTGCCCTGGTAAAATTTTTCAATATGGGTAGCTTAACGTTTTAGCAATTTTTATAAGCACCCCAATATCCACCAAAAAGGAAAACAAACCTCGAATATCTATCTGTAAGTGTAGCTCGTGGTGCAAATTGACACTGTTCAGGATTCTACTGATAAGCTCAACTATATTCTCTTTATAAGATGCATAAATAGCTTGAAACGAGATATAGCCTTAAATAAAACAGCAGTAGAGTTATGAGACTTAAGCTCACTTGATTACTGTGTATTTATAATGTCCCCAACTGATTTGTCAGCGTTTCCTGGTCTAGCATTAACTAAACTAACTGTAAAACTGTGTATATTTACCTACTAACATATCTTGCTTTTGCCTTGAAGCTTAAACATTTGTTCAGTGAAATGTATTTATTCTAAAGAATGTATCTTTCATCATTTCTCTCTATCATACTTTTTCTTTCTTGCTTGGTATTTGATGTATCTAAGCTAATTATTTTTTTGCAAGATATTACACTCTTTTATTGTAAGAAAATGCCTTTTAAGAGCACTGAGCATCATTTTCATCACAAATTTAGTTCAAAATTTAGATTTTATCAGAAAACTAGACCAAAACAACTTCAGCATGGCTATGTCTTAAAAGGATTATGAGGAGAATACAAATATTGAATTGCAACATATCAACAGACCACATCCAATAATGACAACGAAAAATTTGAATTTATTGGAAAACTAGCAGGTGTAATCGAGAAAAGAAAGAAAAACGATTTTTTATGGGATTTAAAAGATTGTTCTTCTTTGCTTGCTGTAGATAATCTTAAGTAAGCAAGTATAAAACTTTTGCTTGGATTTTATTTTTATTATATATGCTGCGCTGCAGCATTCTTAAGACAACCGAAAGGCAGAGAGGTATTGGTAGTGTGGGTTTACTAAAATACATAAAACTATGGTTACACCCTAGTAGCCTACAACCGTTGAAAAAAAGCCAATCTTGTTCTGAATGCCTACAGCTAACAATTTTTTTGTTTTAGACAGACGAAGCTCATCACGTGTTATTTCATATAGAGAAGGAGGGGTCTTTAATGTTTGACGATGGTATCCACCAGTTGGTGAGATCGAATTCACTACTCTGCGTAAATACTATGTTGTGTAGCTTTTTGTTGGTAAAATAAAGGCATACTTGCACAAAAATGTTTCTTTTTGAAATGGGGTTTGATATAAAATATGCAAGGATATTGGTCAAAACGACTTTGATTTGAAATTACCCAAATATCAGTTAAAACCATACTTTTTGATGAATATTAAAATTAAATCCATACGGCCTCAGCAAAGAAGCAAAACACCTTCAGTTGATTCCCTTATCTAATGGATACCATACTNAATGTTTCTTAATGTTTAATGTTTCTTTTTGAAATGGGGTTTGATATAAAATATGCAAGGAAATTGGTCAAAACGACTTTGATTTGAAATTACCCAAATATCAGTTAAAACCATACTTTTTGATGAATATTAAAATTAAATCCATACGGCCTCAGAAAAGAAGAAAAACACCTTCAGTTGATTCCCTTATCTAATGGATACCATACTAGGGATGTCTTCCCAATATGAAAGGTATCAGTGAACAACTAAGACGAACTCTCCGATGGCATAATGGCAAGTTCTCATTTTTCAC
The DNA here is from genome assembly GCA_003991215.1 of Morbakka virulenta. NCBI lineage: Eukaryota > Metazoa > Cnidaria > Cubozoa > Carybdeida > Carukiidae > Morbakka > Morbakka virulenta. Next base: position 929,129 of record RDPX01000319.1, read on the forward strand.
AACATTCAACCATAGGAAAATACTCTCAACGCCAAAGGATCCAGTTCCTTCTAAAGAGAGAAACAATACAGACTGCGTTCTTAAGATTGTTACCAAACACACCCGCACTATCAAAGTACAAAATAGCTATGCCTTATTACTTCAATAGCCTGATGATGGGAGACGCATCTCTAGAAACGTAGCTCAGAAAAAAATCCTACATTAAGACTTTATCTCATGCTGTAAGAGTGTTCGATAGATGGATCCTTTTTATTTACGATGGATGATCTTGGTTTCTAGATCTCTATAGCGTAGCGTTTTGGCCATAAAGAAACGATTTGCATAAACAATGTCGATGGTCGATCTTTTTTGTTAGCAGCTTGACTAGGAGCAAGGTATTCTTTTACTTTAGGTAGTATTTTATTCAATTATTTTTTAGAGAGAACTTTTGAGTTGAGATTGAGGAGATTAAGAGGAGGTTAAGGTATAGTTGAGGAGATTTATTGTCTTGAGACTTTTAAGTGGTCAGTCAGATTCATTTGATTTTACTGTTTCTTGTTCATACTTTTATTTCCTTTTCCTTTTTTGACATTTTTGATATTCTGTTATAATGCTTCATTCTGCTGGGTCGTTTTTCTTTAAATCCTATAATTTCTATTGCTGCTATTGCTAATTTTGATCAGTTTTTCATTTCTTCTTTATTGTTGTTGTTAAGTTTTTCTTGGACTTGATTGTGTTATATGTTCCTTTTTCCTTCATTGTTTACTAGTCTACTTTGTTGAGCTGTTTATACCTTTCAGTTGTGTTTTTGAACACAACTGAAAGGTATAAACAGCTATAACAACATCTTCTGAATACAAAAATATCCACCGATTACTATCTTCTGATGACAATTCTACGATTAGACGGTGTTAGTTTTCGAAGGTACAATCGAGCAGTTTGTACTGTTTGCTTTAGTATGCTCAGGACCAAAATAAGATCTAGAACTTTCCTTATTTTGGTCATTTTTACGGTTTTCGATCTCATCTTTGTATCTTACCACTTTGTTAGATAGCATTGCTTGTGTTGAAAACAGGTGTTTGTCATTATCAGATTGTTATTTTCGCATAGTAGTGTCAGCAGGTCCTTATTTTTGTTTCTTTGACCTTTAGAATACCTTTCAGTTGACCTCTGGATTTCTTTCTTTCAGCCCACAGTAGCATTAAAATCAGCTGCTTTGGTAACATTGTCAGAGTTTTCTTTATTTTTTGATAGGTTTTTATTTATTTATCATAGGGACTTTCTGTTTTTTCTGGGTATCCTTTTGTTAGCTGTGAGTGAGGTGCATTCCCATTGATGATTGATATCGTTGATTTTTTTATATTTGGTAGATCTGCTTTTATCTTTAACCTTTTTTTTCTACTTTATATTTTTTTTCTTCTCCTCTTAGGTTTGGGGTGATTTGTAAAACCGCTATTTGCTCATCGTCTTTCCATATTCGGCAACCATAACTTTTTCACTTTGTGTTTATAATAAAACCAAGGCCGTGTGATGATTCAATAGTCGGAAACATGTGATCTCTTACCCTGTATCTCTTCGTCTGTGCCTGCTTTGATCTTACATTCTTTAAGACAGGCAACTTCCACTTTGTTTCGCTCTGCATCGAAGCTCAGATCTTCTTTCTTTTTGTTGTCATTTAGGACCCACACATTAAAAGTAATAAATGAGAAGTTTGTCATAACTGTTTAGAGTCAATTTGATGGATGTTAACTTGATTGTTGTTGATAAAATTGTTTTAATGGCAAAAAATCAAATCCGAGTCACTGGTCTTCTCTCGCAATCTCTGCTGGAATGTTTCTTTACTAGATGATCTAAAACCTAATTAATTAATATATTATTATTATTTATTATTACTTGATAATATTTCAACATGTACATTATATCAGTTTATATAACTGTTTTTCATATAAGCCCTGTGTATAAAAATAAATAAGTAGAATACAATTAAAATAATGAAGAAAGGCAATTTATTTACAAATAATTATTGCACAAGTTTTGATATCAGTGGTTAAAAGTGAAGCGAGTGAAAACTTGTTAAGATGTGTCTAGGAAAATAATGAACATCTGAACAGGAGTGACATTTGAAACACTAGACAAGTGGGTGTCAATTTTCTTAGACGCAATTGCAAATTCAGAAATAGATCCACCTTTTTACAGAAAGGACTATAGTTAGATTCTGTTCTGATATCTAATGGTAAGTCATTAAAAAATACTACCCCATTGTAATAAAAAGACTTTTTAGTACTTTCTAGTTTCACTTTAGGCACTCTCAAAAGTTTATTATTGTTTCTGGTTCCTTTGTCGTGATTTACGAGTTCAAAATAATCTTCGAAGTTTGGAAAAAGTCTGTGAATGCATTTGAATACTGTAAGACAATTTTTTCTTTTAAAAATGTTGTTGATGGATGAAACTTCTTCATTTGTCATTTTACGAATTGGAGATTCAAGTACCATTATTGAATTTTTTCTAGATGATTGAAGGTAGAAGTTGGTCAACGAACAATATGTAATTATCGGAACAATAAGGGCTTTGGAAAATTCTGCAAAATGTTTATAATTATTAAATAGTCCTAAAATTGAAAAAGTTGACCAACATTTAAAGAAAACGTCTTCAAAATTGCTCATTCGAATTAGTAAGCTAAATAAGCAATGACTCCCAAGTGTTTCTTTACACAAAATAGTTCAACATGATTTTTTTTCTTGAAAAAATATATATCCACGGTGACCTTGTTCTTTAATATCTTTAGACAAATTCCTACGCTTGGATATGTACCAAATAATAATCTTCTTTCCCAATAGCAAGATGAATTGATTGTAAGTCGGCAATTTGAGTAAAATAAAAAAAAATTTACTTGTTTTCATCATCATCATCATCAGCTGCCGTCCTCAGGTCAGAGGGTTGGCGATCCCTATAACAGCTCGTACAGTTTTTCTCCAGTCAACTCGGTTCTGTGCCAGTCTACTGCATTTGTTTACATCTCTTCCAGTCCATTCCTTGATGTTATCACTCCACCTAGTTCTTTGTCTTACTTGGCTTCTTTTCCCTTCTACTTTTCCTTGAAGAATAACTGTGCTTAGGTTCTTCTTCCTTGTGATNTACCAAATAATAATCTTCTTTCCCAATAGCAAGATGAATTGATTGTAAGTCGGCAATTTGAGTAAAATAAAAAAAAATTTACTTGTTTTCATCATCATCATCATCAGCTGCCGTCCTCAGGTCAGAGGGTTGGCGATCCCTATAACAGCTCGTACAGTTTTTCTCCAGTCAACTCGGTTCTGTGCCAGTCTACTGCATTTGTTTACATCTCTTCCAGTCCATTCCTTGATGTTATCACTCCACCTAGTTCTTTGTCTTACTTGGCTTCTTTTCCCTTCTACTTTTCCTTGAAGAATAACTGTGCTTAGGTTCTTCTTCCTTGTGATATGTCCGACGTATCTAAGCTTGCTCCGTTTTATATTGGTTAGAAGGGTCAAATTAGTTCCGAGTTCCTCCAGTACAGACCGATTGGTTCTTCTTTGTCTCCAGCTGATTCTGAGTATTCTGCGGTAACCATACATTTCAAAAGCCTCAATCTTTCTGGCTTCTTTTCTTCTTATCGTCCAGGTCTCCGATGCATACGTTGCTACTGGCCACACTAGTGTTTTCAACAGCCTAAGGTTTGAATTTAATGATATATTTCTACTTGTTTTACCGAGGCAGAATCTTGTTAAAATGCAGCTCGTGTAATGTTCCAGATATACAAACCTTTGATAATCAGTTCCAACAGATCGTGAGTGTGTGGCTACCCATAGATATGTGCTTAACTTGTAGCATCGGTGAAAACAGTGGTAAATCCAAGTTACTGATCGCTAAATGGAAATTGGAGTATTTCGGTATTAGTGTTTCGTAGCTTCATCAGCAAGATATATTCAATTAACAAGAAGTGTATCTGGCTTCTTATATTGACGAAATTCGACTGAACCCCTACACTTTAGTTGTACTGCACATCCAATTCTTTGCAAGTAAAATAAAACTTCTGATCCTCTTTCTTTCTAGAATTGAGAAAATTAAGAGCAAATAATTAGATAAATCAGTATCCCTTTTGCGTGAAATTCCCAAAATAAAGTCTGTATATTAACCTATAGAATTCAAATACAAATCTATTTAAATTTAATCAATTTAGGAGGCAGCCTAAACATGTCTGACCCTATATTTTCCGGCCACCCCCCCCCCCAACAACACTGAACATACTTTCTAACTATTGCTTTGTAAACAAATATTTCTTTATCTGAAAGTAATTGGTATTTAAATAATGGTCCCAAAAGGCACATTTGAGAATATTAATAACCTCTTGTCATCCAAGGCAAGCACATTTTCATCAAGTTTTACATAAAAAACCCAAAACAACACGAGAATTGTGATTGTTAATATTGCCACTTGGTATTTGAATCAATACTTCCACTAATAATTAAATTATGAAAATATCAAAGAATTTCATTAAGGCCTTTATTAATTAAATCACATTGTATTTAAAGGGCTTGTCATCGAAATTTAAGTTTTGCTTCATTGAAAAAGTGCAATGTGGCTTTTCATCAATGGACTTACCTCAAAATTCTTCCTTTCTCCAATGGAAAACTCGGAAACTTTTGGTGAAGTATTCAGATCAATATTTGACCAGTAAGGTAAGAATTTTCTTTCCCTTTTTCCCTCATTGCTGGCAACACGAATTAGTTATGAGTCGTCAGCTAGTCAAAAACGCGACTATTTAGATAAAATAAACAAAGGGAGTTGTTTTGATGAAACTTGTTTTGATTCTTTGCATATGCATTAGAAATAATTTATTTGGTTACATTTTAACCTTTTTCTTAATTTCCATCTATTACACACAATGTCATACCCTTCAATAACGTAATTTACAAAGACTTGTCTGATTGAAATAAGGTGAAAAATCAAATCAGATTAATTTCTAGTAGCACGATCAGGGTTGTTTTTTGCTACTGCAATCAAAACGTAACTACATCGTATGGTGGTAGCGGAAGGTTCTGAGTTAAGATAGCTCTGGTTTATCACATTTGTATCCAAGAAGCTCCAAATTATTTTTTGTAGCAGAGTCACAAAAATGTTCTAAGATTATAATGGAACTGGTAAAAAGGTGAACAAACTTTAAACGAGAATAGTTTGATTTGAGTGTGTCAATGAGTGATTTTTTTTCGTCTCTTTCTTTTTTAACTCCTCTACTGACAGTTTTATATTACTGGTTGCAAGAAGCAAACAGGATGCAAAATAGAGATAGGAGTTTTTTCTTCGGGATATACTTTTCCCATCGTCAGGTTAAGGATGGGAGCAGTATCTGTCGAAACGTAGCTCCGAAAAAGCAACATATGATAATGTTCTTGTATCTATGGATCCCGTTAAGTTCATAAATTCAAGAATTTTCAAGGACGAAAAGTGCTACCTCTACTGAAAGGAGATAAAAGAAAGTCAAGTAGATCAATATAAAGAGAAAAGTTGTCCCTAGTTTTTATGATATTTGCAAGAAAGTGAAAAAGCTGAGTTAAAGCACTAGATTGACTAGATAGACGACCTTGGTCCAGGTACCTTCTACAGCCCTTTGCATGCCGTAGAGTAAAAAACAAGACGAAAGTCAGAGAATTAACTAAGAACCAATTTAAAAGTATTCATTCAATTTGTAAAGGCTGCACATGTCGAATCCTCTTCTACCGTCAGTGACTGGAAACTCTATTGTTTCTATTGTTCCTAACCCTAACTCTAATGTTGTGGCTTGAACAGATCGACCAATGAAATTTTACTTCGGGTAAAAGACGGTAGAATAGGTTTAGCCGTCAGTCGGCTAAATAGACAGTTTTTATGAGATACCCAATGGAAAGGTTTAAAATGTTTTCGGTATTTTGCTTTGCATTGTAAACCATGGTTGTTTAGCAACTGGAAAAGAATCGTCTAGAGATGAATGAAAGGATAGCGCCCTGGGACCTAAGACTGTCTCGAAGATGGTCTTTCTGATTGGTTCTCTTATGGCAATTAAAAATATTGTTGGTGTCCCGGTAAGTGAAATGCCGAACATCCATTCCATTGCAGGTATTTTTGAGATGAATATCTTATACATACATATTTCAAACTTATTACATAATTGCAAATGACTGGCACGGGGCATATTTGACTGGAGAGAGAGAGAGAGAGAGAGAGAGAGAGAGAGAGAGAGAGAGAGAGAGAGAGAGAGAGAGTTACATGTGGACCAAACTGGCTTTTAGATACATGATACCACGGTCAGTTGCACTTACAGGGAGGACAAGCCATTTCCGGACTATTAAGAGAGGAGACTATCCATGATATTTAGAATCCATCTATCAAGGGAATTAGCTGTAGTCAGATGCCATGTAATTTTGGAGAGTATATAACTGTGATAAGATAGAAATTAATTATAAGGAAGAAGTAATAGTGAATCAAGTTTAGAAAGTAACTGTAAAATCGTTGCCTTTAGTCCATACTTTTGGCTTTTGTCACTCGTAATGAAGTCGAGGTAACAACCAAAATATTTAAAAAAAAACCTTTATTAAAAAAGATAGAACAAGCTCTCTGTTGAAAATACGTTATTCTCAGATTACGGTGAAGGCAAAGGCAATAAATAATACGTAATACAGAGGACTACTTAAAAGAAAGGGAGTCTGTGGGGGTACTCTGCCTCCTACTACTGAAAGGCATTCCTGTAATACCCCTACTCACTGGCACCACCCATTAAAATGTTCACTAAGAGCTGACGGTCTAGTTTTCCACGGATGACAATAGTAGCATCGTAAGTAAATTCAACTAGTGGGGAGGAATAAATAATGGTGGTGGAAGTCAACTTGGAAAAAGCCTAATCATGTTTACTTTCTGGCCCACATGTATTAAATGTATAGGTTATAACATAAATGAGATTGTCAGGAAGTAACAAAACCAGCCTGTAGAATATTACATTAGAATGTTACTATAGGGCTACCTAAATGGACTGTACAAACCCTTTGCGCTTAAGATTTCCCTTATTACATACGACGGCAAAATTATCAAATCGTCTTAGGCATTTTATTGCCATTTTCATATCTTTACATATCTTATTCTAGTCTGCGCCCGGTAGATGATAAATTATGGCGCTTGACAGAAAAGAATGTTGTACCAGCTCTTATAATTATATTACATTTTAAAAGAATTTTGTAGCCTAGCAATACTTAAATGATAATTAGGGTAATCCTGCTACATTAAAAATCATAGTGTGAATGTCAAATAATCAGCAGAAGTTAAGCCAATATCAATACACATCCCATTATGAACTCGTTAAGATTGACAAATTTTTTTAGGAAGCTATCTGTTAAGGCTGCGTTGACAATACAAAGGTCTTTGCCAAGACTAATACACAATAAACATCTGAACTCTGAATTAAGGTTATTTCACACCAAGTCTTAACTTAAAGCAATTCATCTTACCGAACTATGCTTTAGTAACAATATACAATCATCATAACCAGAAAAGCAAATATCAAGGTCCTCTGAAGTCACTTGAAACTAAAAGCTACTAGATTGTTAGATAAATCCTCTAAATAACCTTGCTTGCGTGTGTGAATATGTATCAGGACACACACACACAAACACATACACACAGAGAGAGTGTGTGTGTGTGTGTGTGTGTTTGTGTGTGTATGTGTCCTGATATCCTGGAACAAAAGATATGGACCTGGACATACAACTGATTGATGTTGCTTACACTTCCTGGCTTTGAAAGAGTGATAGGGAACAACAAAAGAAAAATAAAATATTAGGAACTGAAATGTGCAATTAAAGCTATTGTGAAGATGTATCACATTTTCTAATTAGACAGACCCCATAGAGATACAGAGAAAATTCCTTCAAGGTACAAAAGCACATTGTGCATCTTGTGCACACATTTAAAAAGTGCTGGATACCTAAAGAGATGAAGGAGTGCAATTGAAATATAACCTAAGGTGCCCAGCGGTAACATAGTAAGAGGAGAAGAGGAAAGGGTGTATTTTTAAAAGTAATTTGGCTTTAAGATCATAAGCATAAACTAATTAACAAAGAAAAACAGTAATTATGATCATTACGTAGCTGGATGGTATCTACAATAGACAAAATATCCCCTTGAATGGATTGAAAATCTAATGTATTTATGCAAAAACACATATCAGACCAATCAACCAAACAGCGTAATTTTGCACAAATGTAAACCCTTTTAGCCACAAGTATGAATTGAGATTCATGTTTTATGAGGTCACTTTCTGTACTGTTTCAAATCCTCTTTTATTAAGGTTGAGTTTTCATCATAGAAAATCATCAATATCACATACCCCTCAAATAGTAATAACATATAAAATGGAAAGGAAACGACATAGTACTTTTTATGCGGAAACTCAGTGACACCTCCTACTTTTCCTTTAACCTTAAGAAACATTCTAAGAAAAAAGAATGCTAAATTTGGCAAAAGCGCTCTCTGAGCAATACAAAGAATTGGGCTGTATCACTAGACATTGTACATACCAGCGTTTGCCTAATCACAGGACAATAAATATACATCTTAAGGAAATATAATTGGATGGGTTTTATAGAAAATGCGAGCAGAGAAAAACTCTATACTTTTTTATTTAGTCCATTCCCGCCATCTTTTTCATCTTGATTGCCTTAATTTCCAAAGGCCGCGACTTCGACCCCGGCACCTTGAAATAGCAGATTGACGTCTTGGGGGTTTGTCTGTCTCATTGGGAGGAGAGCCTCTTTAGGATTGATTGGCATTCTCCCTTGATATGTTGCCTAGTTTAAAACATAAGCAGTAGTGCTGCCCTATTACAACAGCGCATTTCTAAAGGCAATGTTTGGTAGACATCGTCTCCTATCGCTCTGTTTTATACCAATCCCAACACCCAAAAATCCAGTTATTCGTCAAGCTTATGGTCTGTGTCTAGGTAGTGGTTTCCGACATCTAGTTTTATTTTTCATCCTTTTGTTTGCATTTCTTTAAGAAATGCGTCGTTTGGGGTACTGTCTGTCTCAATAAACTCCGCATCTGTAGCAGTCGCTTGAAAAAGATGGAAGCTTAGCGTCGGCATCTACTAAGCACAGCTGCACCGATATAACTTAAAATAAAGTTTGCGGAGAGCTTTGGAAAGCACCAGTTTTATCCTGTAGGCTTAAATGTAATATTATACAAAATAATAAGGGAAATAACATAATATAATATTTGATCAGGTTCTCTATTTAATAAACTCACCAATGTTTTATAGTCTTCCTTGATTTTAAATGATTTTTTAATTTAATGCTAAATTTACACTGTCAGTAGTTTCATGTTGTTTATAATATTTATTTATTTATTGTTATTCCAAGAAGTCGAGGACTATGGAAAACACCTAATTTTACATTTTTTATTAATAATGTTATTTTTATTGTTATTATTACTAGCAATATTAACATTGAGCTCATATATACCATTTAAAGAGTGAAAATTAAAAGGAAAGCCAACAATAAATATTAGCACCGCTTTAAACTCCTTGTTGACCTTCCATGTCAAGTGAATAAAGGGGAAGAACAACGACAACAATAACAACAACAATAATAATAATAATAATAATAAATAATAATAATAATAATAATTTGTCCTGGGCATTGACATTAAACTGCATCCGGTTGTGGAGTTTCGACGTGGGCGAATGAGGTTACCCTTTGCCACAACTACCTCCAGGTCACCCTTTGGCAAGGTGTAGCACCTGTTAGCCTACCCCGAGACCTTGAAGTACCGGTTTGGCATCCGGCGGGGGTTAGTCTGTCTAGTGGGTAGGGGAACTCTTCAGCTCTGAAGGGCAACCCCCCTTAGTGATGGTGTCACAATAAAGAATACCGGTGGTAGTGTAACCTAAAACTCATTAACTTAGAAAGAGTGCAGTATGGATTATCAAAGTATAACAAGCAACGGCGTGAATGAGACTGAAACCACTGGAGAAAGTCTCTCGCCCGGCAGGTGTTTCATGGCCCAGAAGCATGAACCAGGTCGTCATAAAATTACTGCTAGAAGGATCAGGAGAAAGTGGTCACAAGCTGAAAACAGGATTGTTATGGAGTGTTCTTAGTGAGCCAAGCCGTAATGGCTACAGGAAAAGAATGTGTAGTGTGTGGATCAGTAGAGGTATGTTTCCAGTTACTGACCAATGATTAATAGATCAGAAGAATCAAATCACAAAGAAGCAGTGGTTATCAAATCTGGAGCTTGAAGAGATAAAACGATCGATCGAGTTTGCAACATATGGACAGGTGGAACAGCGAATCAAAAATGGGAGTAGAATTGAGGACGTTGTTGATCTGGTGACAAATGTTGATCATAGGATTGGTTATTTCTTACTTTATGAGGAAGCAAAAGATGAAGAGAAGAATTTGATTGAATAATTCAATGAGATAGGTAAGAAGGAAAGAAAAAGATTACCATCACTGAGAGGCGTTGAAAATGGGAAGGTGTATGCATCAGTGAAAAAGGTGGACAGTGTAATGGGCAAGATGAAGGTAAACAACATCACTGAGACTAATGATCTGATATATTGTGGAGCCGTAGTGGGGACAGAAGTGCTTGGAATAAAAAGCAAAAATAAAGAAACAAGAAAAGAACCACGGTGAAAACGTAGGCTTGAAGGGCAAGTTAAAGATTTAAACAGAGATCTAGGTCGAGTAAATGCCTTAATTGACAAGAAAGCAGTTAAGAATAAAGATTAAGATGCATTGCCAAGAAAGTATAGGTTCAAGCAGAAGGGGTTGCAATTTGTGAAAGAAGAGCTGAGACAAAGGATTAAAGTTAAAAATGAAAAGATTACTAGATATAACCAAAGAACCAAGCAATATCAACAGAATAGACAATTCAAGAACAACAAAGGTGAATTCTATAAACAACTGACCGTGAAGGAGAGCAGCGCAAATGTGAGGTGCCGCATGGCGATGAAGCAAGCGAATTCTGGTCAGACATGTGGAGTACAGAGCCTCAATTGAATGAAAAGCTGGGAGGAAAATATGACATACCACCTTGAATAACATATGGTAGAGCTATGCTGTGTCAAAAAGACGCAGCCAAGGGGAATGCAGTTGATAATTTTAGACCAATTACTTGCTTACCAATCATGTGAAAGTTAATGACTGATACATAATCAGAGGAGATGTAGTGCTTTCTAGAAAGTGAGAACTTACTCCCAGAAGAATAAAAAGGGTGCAAGAGAAAAAGCAGAGGGACTGAAGACTAACTATTAATTGATAAAGCGATACTTCAAGATTGTAAGAAAAGAAAGAAAAACCTAGCTATGGCGTGGATTGATTACAGGAAAGACTGCGAATTTGTCCCCCATAGCTGGATCATAAAGTGTCTTTAGATATGTGGTATTGTAGAAAAGTTTTATTGAAGAAAGTATGAAGGTATGGAGACTTCTCTTGACTTCCAATGGATTCAATCTCTGTGAGGTGGATGTCAATAGAGGCATATTCCAAGGATGTAGCCTTTCTCCATTGATTTTTGTCTCTTGTATGATCTCACTGTCCCTACTCGTACGAAAAGTAAATGTATCCTACGAATGGGGTCAGAGTAAATACAAACTAAACCATTTACTTTAAATGTATGACCTAAAAGTCTTTGGGTGAACGAAAACCAAAGAGATGATGTGAACCTGATGTAAACAATGTAACTATTTAGCGAGGACATTCGGTTTAAAGACGTGCGCAGAAGTTGTTCTGAAGAAAAGGAAAATTAAACGAATCAAGAAGTAATGAGAGAAGTAGATGAAAAGGGGTATACTTACCTTGGTATCCTTGAACTGGATGAGATAAAAGAACAGGAAATGAAGGAAAAAGTGATTGCTGAATATAAGAGAAGGTTAAGACTAGTGCTGAAATCCAAACTTAATGGCAAAAATAAGATAAAAGCAATCAACACGTGGGCCGTTGCACTCCTGAGATATGGAGCCGGAATTATTCAGTGGAAAGCAGAGGAATTGAAAAAAATCTACATAACAACGCGAAAGATTTTAACTATGTATGGTGCTTTCCATCCAAAACGTGATGTTGATCGACTGTATGTGAAACGAAGAGATGGTGGAAGAGGTTTGATTAGCATTGAAAATTGNACATAACAACGCGAAAGATTTTAACTATGTATGGTGCTTTCCATCCAAAACGTGATGTTGATCGACTGTATGTGAAACGAAGAGATGGTGGAAGAGGTTTGATTAGCATTGAAAATTGTGTGCGAAGTGAGGAGAACAATTTGGGATTGTATGTGCGGGAGTCAAAAGAAGAGCTTCTAAAAGGTGTAAAGGAAGTTGGCATCATTGAGATTGGAAACCTGATGGGGAAGGAAGAATTTAAAAGGAGTAACCAAAACAAGGCCAAAATGAAATGGCACGATAAAATAATGTATGGGCAGTTCGACCGTGAAATGAATGATGAAATAGATAAAGAATCATCGTGGAGATGGGTTGTGCAAAGTGATCTTAAAATGCAAACAGAGGCATTAATATTCACTGCCCAAGGACAAGCGATAAAGACAAATTATGTCAAGCATACGATCGACAAAACTAATGAAAGTCCACTGTAGAGAATTTGCGGGTGAAAGGGAGAGACCGTACAACATCTAATATGCGAGTCTAGGAAAATAGCCCAGCGGGAGTACAAAAGAAGGCATGACAATATTGCCAAGCTAATTCATTGAAAGTTGTTGATGAAAATGTTATGAACATTGTCCAGTGGGAATAGTAGAAAACGTTGAAGTAAAATTATTGTGGGACATGAATATCCAGTGCGACAAAGTAATTGAGGACCTGATTTGGTATTGGTAAAGAAAAAGACGAAGTCGTGTATCATCATTGATGTTGCGGTTCCAGGAGATAATAGGGTACATGACAAAGAAAATGAAAAAGTTGAAAAATACCAAAACCAAAAGAGGGAATTGATAAGACTCTGGTCATTGAGAAAAGAGCTAGTTGTACCAGTGGTAATAGGTGCTATGGGATGCGTAAGCAAAGCTTTTTAATAGATGGATGGAAAAACTAGATATTGAAGTAGGTGTTGTGGTGGTACAAAAAATAGCCTTGTTGGGAACAGCCAGGATACTTTGAAAAGTATTGGAGATGTAAGGTGAAAGAAACCTTTTGGCCATTGGCTGCTAAAAGTGGCTCGCCCAAGAGATATTATTCGGAAAAATTAGAACAGCCTGTGCAAAATACACAGTTAAGATAATAATAATGATAAAAGAATATCCCTAGCTATACGTTAAATGGCTAAGATAAGCTAACTCCAAAGATAAATTCCCCAGTCATGGGTCAAATATCGGAGGATGTGCTCCCGGTTGGGTGCAGTGTGCAATGCCCATCGGCCTATGGACTCTTCCCAGCATTTATCAAAGCTAACCCAAAAATTTGCTAAAAATCCTTCGCTGTCTTGTAAGTAGGTAAAATACCAAAGGCTAGGTGCACTGATTATAACAGTGCTGCCGTCGTGCCTTGCGAGCTGGGCTTAGGAAATAACATTTTCATGATGAAAATTCTTGGTACTAGTTAAAGTAAAGTTTGGGGAAGGGTAATATTTAGGTCTGGAAACGTGATGAAGAAGAAGCAACAAAGCAGTGTCAGTAGGTGTCAATGAAAGGATCGGAGAAGTTGAAGCACAAGATCAGTGATACCAAATGAAATAGGTCCTGCTGGAAGAGTCTGTTCCAGTGTGTGGTAGAAAAAAGTCACTGAAATCCAGAGATAGAGATAGTTGGTGGTGGTCAGAAGATGTCAAGACTGCAGTGAGAAAAAAGAAATAAGCATTCAAGCGTATGAAAAAGGAAGGTAGTAAGGATGCCATTTAGGAGTAAAAGAATAGCAAATGTGAAGCAAAGCTATTGATTGCCATAGGAGAAACGCAAAGTACTGAGAAGTGGTACAATTAACTTGAAGCAAAGAAGGGCCAAGACAAGATATTTGCAATTACCAAAACAAGAGATAGAGCAAAGAAGGATACCGGAGATATTGCAGCCATACAGGATGGTTCATGGAAGATTCTGAAAGAGAAGAGAGAAATGAATTGAATATTTTAGGCAACTTTTGAACATTGAGTATTATAGAGGGGAATTGGAATACGTAGGTGTAACTGAAGAGCCAGAGCTTGAGATCAGTGAAGAAGTGAAAAAGGCTCCCAGGGGTCTGCTTTATGGGTTCTTGCAAAAGAGGGGAGTAACAAAAAAAAAATGATTTGAGTGATCGAAAGTCTTTGTGACCCATGACAAACCGTCATCCAAAGCAGCACTGGAGAGACTGATCCATTTCCGGTAGAGGTGGGCCTTTACCAAGGGTTTGCTCTTGGCTTATTTCTCTCAGCCCCGGGAAGCGACGGTACATAGAATTATTGGTGGAAAACGTTCTAGTCTGCTCAAAGAGCACTCATTAGAACAGTCAGGAAAGGGGCGAGCTGCTATACGCTGATGACATAGCTATATCAGGAGAATCAGAGAAAGAATTACAAGAAAGGATCTTGAGATGACAGAAAGAATAGGAAAGGAAGGGGTTGACGGTGAACTTCAGAAAAATGAAACTTATGGTATCAGCAAAATACAAGTGAAAGACCAGCCTGTTGAGGAAATAAATCAAAGTTTGGATATCTGGGCTCAGCCGTGAATTCAAGAGGAGGAGTATACGAAGAAATACAGGTGAGGATAAAGAAAGCTTGAGCCAAGTGCAGAGAAGTGAGTGGGGTTGTGTGTTATCAAAGAATGGCCAGCAAACTCAAGATCAAGGTATACAAAAGTATAAGTACGGTATTTGGGCTTTAGCGCTTAAATGGACAAAGGAAATGCAAATGCCTAAATGGATTTGCGGCATCTCCCTGCTAGAACATTGCACCAATGAGGGTATCAGGTGCTTTGGGAAAATTACCAGTATCAAGAAGAAGGCAAGGTTAAGAAGGCCAGGGTATGTTATGAGAAGGAAAGAGGGCCATGTTCTGAAGTGTGTGTACCAAGCAAGGTCAACAATAGCTGCGATGGAATGACATGGTCGAAAGAAACCGGAAGGAGCTTGGACTGAGAATATGGGGAGAACGTGGGAAGTGGAGACTAAGGTGCATAGCAGCTGACCCAACCTAGCTTTGGGCAAAGCCGAAATAATAATAAGAACAGACAAATTTAACGGTTATGTTTTTCTTTTTTTAATTCCATAAATTTATCCCAGTTCAAAACTTGTAGATTATCTTTTCAAATCCCTTTGCATTTTTCTCAAGACTCTTCTTTATTTTCTCGTGTTTTTTTACCTTTTTGTGGGAGATAATGTTTTTATTGTGCGTTTCTACGTAAAAGGATCCTGTGGAGTTTTTTTTATGTCATCTCCTTGCTATCTTTATTGCACAAAGACAATAAAATTACATTTTTCATATAAGTTTCTACTAAACATTTAAAAGATATTTTTACTTGCAAAACTTGAAGTATGTGTGATATTTAGAGGCTACACGCTTTTCCTTAGGACACAGAAACTATAACAGTACGGTTTAAATAAAGTAAAGAAGGATCAATTGATTTTAAAGGTTGAAATTACAAAACAGTTTACATAGGAAGGGCAGTATCTAATTTACGATCATAAATGGGACATTGTGTAAACTGAAAGTCAGTCAGAGCTTTTTCCAATAAAAATGAAACAAATGCCAATGGGCCTTTTTCGTACTCTTTTTATCATTTTACTGCATTACTAAGTCTTTCGTTATATACACATAACGCTATAGCTAAATTATTCTCTGTGAAAACGTGAAAACGTTAACATAGCAAATGTTACCAAGTTTAAGTCATGATAATTTTATAGCGATACAAATCAAGTAGACAAATAGAATTTAAAAATAAACTGGGAGGAACGTAGCTACTTCATCTATATTATTTGTGTGAGTCATGGTCCATAGGGAAGCCTATGCAAACTCATCTCCAGACAATTAGCTTTCTTAGAGGACTGGCCAGAATATGATTGTCTGGAGTAAAAACATTCTGGAGCTCCCTTGGTCTAATCGTGAGAACGGCATGAGAGAAAGGTTCTACCAGTTCACAAAGAGCATAGTTGCTCAGTAATATTACTGAAAAAACTAATTACGGTTTTCTAGGCATTGCAATACATACAGGTTTTTTTTAAGCTGAGGGGCTGAGCAGATTAAGTGTGAAGAACATATAAGATTTTTAACAAATATCAGATGTTGTCTTTCAAATAAGCTTTTTAAAGTTATAGTAAGGTATAGTGGTTCTCTAAAATGAAATAGATACAAAAGCAAATAAATCAAACCCAGTGCTTCAAAGGATTTACAAATCTTTGCCGTGAAACACCCGCTTTCTGTTCTTATTTGATTCGGCAACCAGTTTTTCAAAAGCGATAAGATCAAATAATTCTATTTTTTTTTCTTTGTGGAAAATTAGTACAGCGACTGAAATAAATCGGAAAGGTAACATTGTGGATTGCATTCAAGTCTTGTCAAAGATTACGTTTCACAAATATTTTTCAATTAGCTTCCTCTTTCCTTTATCTACCATTTAATCTCTTTGATTGGATAGTAAAGTGTCCTCTAAGTTTTTCCTTTCAGTAATTCTTTAACCAGATTGGGTTCTGTGGTTCTCATTTACTTTTTTATAAGTGTCATACTTTTCTCTTACAAATCTAACTTCAGAGGAAGTTTCTTCAACTTTCATTGATTTTAGCAATAATGGTATTAACTGCTCAAATGCTATGAATAACGCTTGATTAAAACGGTTTTGTACTGAAAACACCAAAATGTCAATAGTGTGATTAAAGAGTTTCTGGAAATGATGGCGTGGGTGATCCTAATAGTGCGCTTTTGATGTGCTGTGTTATCTCTTTAGATGACGTAACTGCCAGTCGTTGGATGCTTTTCTTTCCCGCTTCAAAACAGACTTTTCATCTAACTGAATCTTTTCGCTCTCTTTCAAGCATACATCATAAATTGCATCTTAATTATCTTCGTTCCGTATGCTACTGATGGTTTCTAATTAGAGTATTGTTAAACACGTACAGGTCAAAGCTGGCATTTTTTTACTTAGTATTGTTTGTGAAAGTCTATCAGTGTGAGAATAAAGAAATTACCAGTTTCAAGTCAAAGCAGAATTCAAAGCTCGTCAGTTGTGCTTCACAACCTATAAATCATGATTTAATTTCTCTTGCAAGTCCTGGTTCTTGTAACTATTCTTCCCATACAGTCTATTTGCACGCATCGTTCTAAAATATTATCTGAAAATTGTTTACATGAACAAACCATTTGGTGATCAACTATTTCTTCATTTGTTTGTTTTGTTTCATTCTGGCGACTTCTAATGCCTTCTTCAAATGCTTCTTCCTTTATTAATAGATAGACCATCCTTGCTCTTGTAGGTGAGAGGTTTAATTAGAAGAAAGATACTTTTAAAGTAACTAGCAAGATGATAATTTGTAATGATTACACGACAAAACTAGTAGTGTATAAAGATACCATTTGCTTAGTTACCAATGTTAGTATATTGAGACTAATAAGGGAGAAGATTTTATGAGAGAAGGAAGGAAAGTAACTACAATATAAGATGATGGCAAGGAGATTTGAGATTCTATAGCTGTAACCCTTTTTATCAAACCTAAAAATATTTCTTAGAAAGCAATAAACAGAAGATAAGATTTCTGTTGAAGTGATTGCAAAAGATTCAAATATTATACGAATTCCTTTTTGTTTTTCAGTCAATGTGGTATTTATTGTTCTCTTTGCACTGCTTTTGGTTTTAAAATATGTTTATAACCACAAGATCAACTACACAACAAAATATCAAGACGATAAAGTGTCATTATTAATGTATAAGATGAGACAAAGACAGACAGAACAGCATGAAGAGAGAATTTATCATTGGAATTTAGAGTATTTCTAAGACACTAGAGAGTTGAGTTATGGCACCAATTGAAACTACCTGATTTTTGGTACATTTTACAGTCAGCAACAACAGAAAACTACAGAATGAATCAAAAGACAAAATGGACAATCAACGAATTGTTAAGATCTCATGGGACTTGTTAAAATGCCAAATAATAAAGTTATGAATATGTTTTGTTTGGGGGGGGGGGCTGTTACTCTCCACTGACCAGACATATGTAGCCTAAGGGAGGAAGGGGAGTTGTTTTATATAGATAAAAGAATAGAGCCCTTGGGATGTAAGTTCATTCTGAAGACTGTTAACCACTGAACAAATTTGATTGAGGGACAGTCAGATCTAGACACAACTAACTTTTAAATTAGATAAAACCACTAAAAACTTGCACGTATGGGAAGATTAAGGTTATTACGGACATGTTTAAAGACAAGGTTAAATCAGTTACATCAGTTATTGTTAAAATCCTTAGGTACATTCTAAATGTTTACAATTAAATCTAAAAGACCTCTATCTAGATAAAATAGAAGTACTAAATCACAATAGAAACCCTCAAAATATCGTTCACTGAGGAACTACTAAATTACGCAAAATTTGGCGATTGAACGTTCTTTACTAAACTGGTCTATCAAATTAAATGTGTTTTATTCATCATAAATGCAAATTAAGGGGGCTTTTGACAAAAACAGGATGATTCAAACTTTTTACTCCATTTTTATGCACCTTGTATCCGATTTTTAGTAGACCTATGCTCATATTTATATGTTATTCTATACATATGATAATGTTGACACCATTAGAATACAAATACAATATTTTTAGAAAGTAAGCAATTCTTATGCTAATACCCACATTATTATTCAACGAAGAGTGAATACACAAACAATTTGGTCAACAAGAACAAAGTTAGAACTAACAAAAAAGTTAGAAACACTGTTATTTGTATTTTCTACCATGTTCCTCATTCATTTGATCACGATATAGTGCCCAGCAGTAGTCAGCTAGCATACTTCTCAGCTTACAGTACGTTATACCAACACCCTGTTCTGCAAGATTTTTCTCTTCAAGTTCTGATGCCAACCTCTCAGCTTTAACCTTTTAGATAAATAGATCTCTGGCAAGATTGTTCAGTTTAGTTTGGGAAAATTTATGGGGTTCAAAGCCATTGTCATTAGATATATAATATTTTTTGATAGTGCTATTGTAACAATCAGGTTCATCATCATCTTATGTTTCAATATCATCATCTGATGAAACTGGAATCGGGAGACTTTCAATAAAATTTGAATACACTATTTTGTGCTTATTTTTCGTCGAAAACCCTATGACATTTACTTTGCAAAAATAACAGTCAGTTGAATGGTCTTTTGGCTTCCTCTGTAATCATAGTAATGGCAAAAGGCATGGATTTCTTGTTCTTATTGTATCAGTCACGTAAACCATTTTAGCAAGTTGAATAAATAAGATGTGGTGTAAATAACTTGTCCTGATCTCTATGTGAGTAGTTAAAGTACAGCCTATGAATCTTATTGACCTCTCGTTTTATTGCACACTTTTAAGCTTTCACAATAAATTATCATTATACAACAAAATTCATCAGGGTGATTTTTTCACTGTCTCGACATTTTAGCACTGTAAAAGAAGAAAAGAAATAGATACATATGGTTATATGTATAATCAGATGTATGAGTAAGAAAAACTCTAACTTTACAGTACTCAGGGTTGCATGTCTTTCACAATCTTCAGCTGTACAGATGAGCACTGTTGCTGATGACATTTCACATTCATTTGTTAATATAATAGATGGATAGATAGATTGATAGGGAGATAGATGCCTGTAAAGTTTTTCTTACTCATACATCTGATTATATGATAGCTCCTACGTTTTAATGTGGTAGAGTGCTGTTGCTGATTACATTTCATATTCATTTGTTAATATATATATATATATATAAAAGATAAGATAAAACACGAAAAATGGGAACTGTGATTGCAACTAATAGTTTCACGATATTTCGATCATCAGGCAATAATGCTACAAATAAGGTACATGCTTTTTATAAACAAATAAAGTAGGCGGCTCATCAAAAATAATTTAAAAAATTTACAGGTGGTAACGTATTACAAGGTGTTAATGTTCTGGAAAAGGAAGAAAGAAAGGAAGTCCCATGTGGATACGGTTTGAAATTACTAAAGAGTGATTTATTTTCCAATTGGGTAGATAGGTGTTCGGCTGTTTGATCAGGAAAGGAGGTGGTTAGTCATTAGGTATGAAGTTGCGGAGGAGGAATTTGTTTTCGTGTTGGCATTTTGAAATAAGTTCTGATCTTTTGTTGAGAAGTTGTTTTTTGATGGTTTATGTTATAATGGACATTTTTTCAGTGAGACAAAGGAGGCATCTTTTTGTGCTGCTGTTGTAATGGGGTCTGATTTTAGGATAGACCAAAATATTTCGGGTGCTTTTCCGGTTTTTCCTTTGTATCCCATACGAAACTGGAAAGTGTTGTGCTGTGTTTGTATTTACTGTGGGTGAATGATAATTTATTTTGAGAATATCTGTGTTTCCATGGCCTTTCGGTTAATCCTATGTATGCCTTTTCGATGTTAGGTGGTGTTAGTGTTCCTGTTGGTGGTGTCAATGATACTGTTGTCTTGTAGATGACGTTTGGTGTAGTGCATTTTCCTGGAAGAGGGCATTGAATTTTTGTTCTGCAGTTACAGGATTGGTTTGTTGTTATTGTTTTGGGGCTGATGATGTTGTAATTGTGCTTTTTGATGATTTGTGACATATTTTCTGTGCAACTATAGCTTAATTTTAAGGTGTTCCTGTTAAATATCTTGTGGAGTTTGCTGGACGAGGGGAAATGTTTGTGGATGAGGCCTAGGAAGGCTTTTCCAATGTTTGTTTGGACGGTTTTGTTAAAAGGAGGGTTGAACCAGATGATGTTTCGTTTTCTTGTGCGGTTGTGTGATTGGCGTGGTGTAAATGATAGGCATGTTGGATATCCACTATTTTTGAGGGCAGCTTCGTACCCGAGTTTGGCGTCATTGAATATTTCTTCATTGGAGGAGTTTTCAGATAGTCTCTTGCTGATGGATTTTGGGATTTCTTTAATAATGGTTGGTGGGTGGTTTGAAGAAGTGTTAATGTAGAGGAGTTGGTCATTTTCTTTCTTGTATGGGCGATATGTGGACGATGTAAGATCGAAGGTGATGTCAAGGAAGTCTACTTGTTTTAGGTTTGTCTTTATATCAATTTAAAATCCTATCTACCTGAAAATTTTTATAATATCTTTTCTTGTTTTGTTTCTTTGTATACCGTTTGTATCTCGGAGAATTATTAAGCCATATATATATATAAGATATGATAGGTTGGAAAGAATCAAAAAACTACACAGTCCATTTCAATGGACTGTGTAGTTTTTTGATTCTTTCCAACTTATCATATCTTATCTTATATTACGCTCTGCATTTATGTATTGAGCACTTTAATATGGATAACCGAATCGAAAGCTTTATATATATATATATATATATATATATATATATATATATATATATATATATTCGGAAGATTCCATCGCGTACAAAGTTTGAAAATTATTCCTAGCTACTCAAAGAAAAGACCTGAACCTGTTAAATAGTTCAACTTTCGTCCATATCTTCTTGCCGACATAGGAAAAAACTTTTGTTAATAAATACTTAAGCGTATCGAAAATATTTGTAAATAAGATATAAAGCGCACCTGGTTTATTTTTAGTTTTACATTTCCTGAAGAGTGAATAAAATCACGAAACAGGCTTGTCGAAATGGCTTGTGTAGTTTTTTGATTCTTTCCAACTTATCATATCTTATATATATATATATATATATATATATATATATATATATATATATACGAGTAGGAAAAACTCTAACTTTACAGTACTCAGAGAGTCATGTCTTAGATTGTGAAAATTGTGAAAGAGATGCAACTCTGAGTACTGCAAAGTTAGAGTTTTTCTTACTCGTATATCTGATTATATGATAGCTCCTACGTTTTAATGTGGTAGATCACTGTTGATAACATTTGATATTCATTTGTTAATATGGTTATACATAAACATTGGATTAGAGATGATGAAATATTTCATCTGAACTCTGTTACAATGAATAATATAGTTTATTTTAAAGGTATGTTTCCATAATATAGAAGAACGATATGCATAGACATAACTAATTAGAATGTTGATACAATAGATAAGCTAAAATCCATAGTTTATCTTATCTTCAAAACTATACTTAATGACAAAAATATGTTTGCATATTTGAAATTACGATTAAAAAATTCTCTAAGTGCATTTCAACAACTGCTTCATGAAAAATACCTGTTAACCATTATTATACCTCCAGGAATTAGTCCTGTGCATTTTAATGCCTTTTTCACGGTAATTTGTTTTCTTGAATTAAAAACTGTAAGCTTTTATCTTCTTGTTGTTGGATTATAATTTGTATAACCTTGATTCTACTCTAATTAGATTAAAAATGATAAAAACGTACCTCATCATTCACTATTCAATTATTTACTTAAGAAAGGAAGTAAGTATGTATGCAAATACATGCGTTAGTAACAAGGTTAGTAGGAGTTGTTATATTCAATAAGACAGAATGCTGGAAACATACAAATGTAATGTACAGAAAGCTAGATAGTATTTATCCACAAATGCTGAGAGACGTCCTTAATTTCATCAATATTGGCCGGGAAGCAAATAAGGAGCTATATGGAATAGCTGAGCAACTTAACATCAGTGCTAAAAGCTAGAAGACTAAAACTCATTGGACACATTTGGAGGAGAAAACAGGAGTTGGTATACCAGATGATCATATGAAAAACAAAGTAAAAAACAAGAAAAGGCCTAACAATAACATAGGTGGACTAGCTAAGGGGAGACACTGCTTTGTCTACCGAAAAGATAAAAATCTTATGGAAGAACGCAAAATATGGAGGATGTTATTTAATGATGTCCAAGTGAGCTCAAAATAACTATGTAAGTAAATAGGAACTATACTTAGCATCAAGCGTAAAGAACTGTGATAAAAAAATGACATAGACAGAAAAAAAGGCGAGATCTAGAGATAAAATAATATTGTAGTCTTAAAAACATTAAATTCAAACAATGACAGAAACCACCCAAAAGCAAAATGGTTTCACGATTTAGATGGCGAGAAAAAAAGCTATATTCTTATAAATAGAGTAGATAAGGATGAAGATGTTTACAAAAACGAATCACAGGGGGTGAAACAAACTGAGTTGGTTCTAACTAGAAAAGTTCACTCCATCATTTATCTATTGGTATTATAGAAAAACCCAAGACAAGCAGTACTTTGTCTATGAGACAAAGGTTGAAGACGTAAGATTTGGAAGATGTAAGATTTGGGCATATCAAGTTAGAAAAGACGTCTCTGAGTTTAACTAAAACAGCAAGATCAGATAAGGCAGCATCTATCCAGATTTAACAACATTACTCATGGCAAGGGCGGAGGAGCCGTGGCTTAATGGTTAGTGCAACTGCACAGTAACCAAGAGTTCCGGGTTCTATTCCCCAAGCTGTCGAGGAGAATTTTGAACTTTGCAAAGAAAAAAGCCATTGGTTGGCGTCAGGAAGGGCATCCGGCCAAGACATTCCTCACTGCCAAATCAAAGTCCCTCTGAAGGGTACCGTCTGAGCCCTAATTGCTGGGGGAAAATGACGTTAAAACTCAAAAAAACAAACTCATGACAAGGACGGATGATAGATTTATAAAGAAAATGGTATAACCTGTAAAGTACTCTCCGACATTATTCAAACAAATAATGTTTCAGAGGCAGACGACAAAAGATTGAATATGAAAACCATAAGAAAGATCTGGAATAACATAACAAATCAAGCAGCCTCATTAATAAAAATTAATTAAGAGAAGAGGCAACATCATCAGGGTTGGCAACAGAATAAGTATCCATAAATATTGTAAAAAGGTTGTGAAGAAGCAAGTTGCGTTTTTGTCTCATTAAAAGACACCAGCCATTTCCTTTCATATTTCATACCAAACTAAAGATCGGACTCCAAATCATTTACAAGTTATAATTGTTCCTGCTGAGTTACCTTTTGGCTAATGTGAGAGGTAGTGTCATGAAGATAGATGTTGATGAACCGAAGAGGGAAAACAGGAAATATCCGTGTGAATAAGGAAGAAAAATAGAATAAAAATATTACCTCCATCCAGTCATTTTTTATTAAACGTTAAATGTAATTCCATTTTGTCTGAGATGTCCTTTACGGTCCGAGAGAAACTACTGAATACTAGCAAAGACCTTTTCACAACTTCTATAAGCAGAAAACGCATAAAGCTGGGTGGCGTATCACACTTATAGATACATTGAATGGTTACATTTAAAAGTCAACAGTTGAGCGATGTCCTGTAAATCCACACTAAATATCAACAAAGAAACCGAGGTTCCGCAAAAATTACACCAGTGAAATGTAGATAAATTCTTTAAAAGCCCAACTGATGAGAGAAAGAAGATTTACAGATCGACATTTGTTAGGATCAGACAGAGAACTTGCATTAGAAAAGTTCCACAAAAAAGAAAAAAAATACTTCTAAAAATTGTACAGCAAGGAGGATTAGAGGATTAGAAGCACCGCATTTCAGACAACCAGAGAAATCGAATCTAAAGTGAGAAATATAGATTCATCAAGCCTATTAATTTCATTTGTAACCAACTTTTGGATGGAAAAGGACAAAAATCTAACAGTTGGAAACAATCTAGCAAAAAATCCACCCTTTATTCTAAAGAATATGGAAAACCGAGAATATCATATAATGTGGAACAATGGTCGGCTTGTCAGCATGCAAATCACCATTTTCAATCTTCTAGAGGTATACACTTCAAAGTTTTTTTTGAAAGAATTAGATACACAGTCTCGCTTAGCAGAGATTTAGCATTAGAAATTACGGTTTTGCAAACCCAACCGAAAACAAAATTGCTAGCTGAGAATCCTGACTTTTGCTTCTTTGAATTTAAACATTAGAAAAGGATGCAATGAACAATGGTAGAGGAATAATGCTCATTGAAACATGGAAAAGAATTTGTTACCCATCTGGTGCTCTTTCTGTGAATTCAGTTCCATCTTGAGGATTATATTTTACTCAAGACTCAATCCCAAGAAATGTCACTAAGAAATTGATAGAATCCTTTTCAATCAGACTGACTATACTTGATTATTTTACGATGATCTGCCTTGCTAAAAATACCTCAAACAGTTGCCTTACCTTCTGCAGTAACAGCAACAGGATCACAATATTGTAAAAGTGAAGCTGTACAATGTTCAGTAAAAGAAGCCAAAAGGTAATTTGAAAGATAAGTTTCTCCTTCTGAATAAGAAATATTGTGGCTGTTAAGCTGTACAAGACTTGCATTTATTTGTAAGTAACATCTTCAGGTCTGTCATTTATGCTACAATTAGTCAATCAGGCCATGTGATTAGCATTAAAGCCACCAAAACTAAAAAGGTTAGCATTGTGATGCTTGTTTAGAGTCTTATTACTCGAGTTTTATTCTGTCTCAAAGACCGAGTAAGAGTCAGAAAAGGAAATCGTTTGAAGAAAAAAAGGTCACAAGTGGCTTGAAGAAATAACAATCTAAATCATATAAATGGATTATCTATAGGTCCATGTTTTTGTACTCTGGAAACAGGAAGGTGCTGCAGTACATAGGTAGCAAGATAATGAAGAGGAGTTGCAGTGTCTCGTCGAAACAAAGATCAATGGTCAGTAACATTAAGATTCCTAATACTAACAGTCATTAAGAAAATGAGGAGTCAGAATGAAAGAAATGTTTCACACAATAAAAATAAGAATGGAGACACGTAATATTACTAAAAGCCAAAGAGAAAGTGTTTTTTTAAGATGACATCTTTCTTATGAATCTGTGTGGAGCCAGAGTGATATCACATATTTATTCTTCATTCTCAGATGTTGAATGGCAATTTCCTCGGAGCTAATGACTATTGAATGTCTGATGGACACTGAGGTGCATTTGTTTGACTAATGTTTTCATGAAAGATCAAAAACAGAAGTAGACGTTTAAAACCCTTACCTAGATGTGAATCATCAGCATGCCTACTAACTGGGTTCTAAAGTTATGTGACTTTTACTTTACAGATTAAACGTGGATACTACACATTGGCTTTATAAATGAGGGGTGGTGATGAAGTAACACTATCCCTGTTGGTTTTTTACGAGACACTACTTTCGAAAAGTTGCCATCCAAGGTTTAAGAGGCACGTTCCCCTACGAGCAAAACAACCTCACCAGATCCAAACCTTGTATTTCAAGGTCTCAGTAATCCTAATCAAAGTGTATTCAATGTTTACAAAGTGTTCATTCTTGTAAATACAAAATAATAATTTATGTAGTTGTGTCGGTCCTTTTCTAAGAAAGATGGGAAAATTATCAATTTCTATAAATAGAAAAAAGGTATTATTGATTGATGATTAGATTTTTTGTTACCTTTTACTTTTAAAAGCGAGCAAAAAAGGTTTTCCAGAAACGACAAGTGTCAAAAAGCAGCCAACCACTTCTAAAAACTCTTTTTATTACGAAGAACTTTCTATTACTTATATTTACTGTTAAAAAGCCTCATGTTTACATAAGACTCATATATAAGAGATTATCTTTATCAAAACAAAGTACTTTTAATATTCACTTTTAATAACATTCCATAACATTAATATAATATATGTTTCTTAATAACATTCAGCAAGGTCAAGTGACAGCAACAGACCTCGACATTGTCAGAAGAGATCTTTATTTCAACTTTTCTTTCATGAAAGATTCTTTTTATTCTGACTCTCCTCATATTCTCATTTTTGTTATCTGATCCTCCATCATATTGATAATTAAGATTGATAATCATTCTCATAGATATATTATATTATTATACAATAGTATTTACTATGTAAAAAGTACATATAGAGTTGTGTCAGTGATTGACTTCATTACAAAAATGGTCTTAATTTGTAATATAGTTAAAATAGCACAGTTGCTAAATCAGACCACTATGAACGTTTTACACACTGGTTAGAATCCTATCTCTTTTTTACAAGCAATATATGGTATTATAAAAAATTGTGATATTAAATTCTATATATGTACGTATATATATATATATATATTAAAAAAGCATTACAGTATAAACAATGTATATGAGAATGTTTATCAAAGTTATTTATTAATCATCAATAATCAATAAATCAGGTTGTGTACACTTTCAACATTTTTAATTAACAATCGTCTGCTAGTACAATCCATCAAATTTGACATCCAATTTTTAAGTTAAATCAAATAATCTCAACGTAAAGTTTTATTTTGAATACAAATATTTAATTCACAAATATTCAATTAAGAAATTGAAAAAGGATATTTCTAAATATTGTTTCAACTACTTGTAATATCCTAGTAATTTTATAGTTCTTGTATATTCAAGGATCTTGTCATTTGATTGCTGACTAAACTACATAAGAATGGGACTTAAACATGCAAGGAAGTGCCATACTTCTGCTTTTCTCAAATGCAGTAGAAATAATGCAATACTGGCTGGGTGGGTCAAATAACAGATTCCCATGAAAAAGGTGTGACGTTTAAACCCCAGCCACGTCATTTGAAGTACCACGCCCAATTTGTCCCTTGGTTAGAAGTGCCATTCTACTGAGTCTGCATATGTTTTTTTGGCAGATAGAATTGGGAGAGGAAAGAAATCAATTAATTAAAAAGAATTTTTAAAAGTACAAAGAAAAAAATTCAAATAAGAAAAGTAACTCTCTGTGCTAAACTGGATTCAAAAGTTTGCTTATGGTGAAGGACATAAAAAAGAGAGAAAAATCAAAATTAATAATAGCAAACGTAAAGTATTGAAAATTTAAATTACATTTTTGGCTACTTTGCTATACTGTATAAAATCAAAATCATACAAATGTATTCTTTGAAGGTTAGGTAGTTTAGGACTGCTCTGATAAAAAGTTTCATCACGTCATTAATATTCATGTCATGTATTAACTTGTCAGGTGTAGGTATTAAAACATTTTCAGGACTAGTGAACGTTATGGCTTATGGTTACTGAAACCCAATACGTTGGCTGGAGTTTTTACTGGTTTGTATTGTCAAATGGTATGTCGACGTTTGCTTACTTTCTGGGTAGACATTATAGCTTGATCTTGTTCAGCTTAAAATATCTTTAACGGTTACATTTGTTACTTTAAACCAAAAATTAAATTGTTATAATTAATATTTGTATTTTCAGACGTTTGTAACGTATATCACTATCATCTTTATCATCAGACATCTACTAATACCTTTGACCTAATTATTAATGAAGGAAAACAAAAAATTTGCATGTGACTGTTAAATTTGAATATCAATGTCAATTTTCAGCTCTTTTTTAGGGTTGATTAGTTCAAATGGGTCACCTTGCAAGGACTGGCCATCTGAAATTGTGATCAGAAAACGGTAAAACTAACGGAGCAAGGTAAACCAGGTTTAATACCATGCTTCATTGTATCCTCATTTCTATCAATTAAAATATTAACGCCACAACTCTTGTTAGAATGTCTTATTCTATCCTTGGATATTGCATTGTAAGACTCCAACATCCACTGAGCATTTTTTTTCTCCTCATTGTTGCCTTTTCCAGTGCTACTGCCTAGGCACACATCAAGGCTTAAACACCCATTAGAACGATCTGTTCATTGCTCTTTCAATAATTTGTTTCATAAGCATCTGGGACCTAGGACTGGGACCGCTCTCTTAATATATTTTGTACAACCCACTGAAAATACCACTATCCACTCCACTCGATCCTCTTTGCATTCCTTGCAATATTTAAGTTATGATATTCAAATGAAAATCTCATTTAAGCATACGATGACAAAACACTGATTTTCAGTGTATACGATCTGAAGAGTCGACTCTTTATTTATTCAAGCGTTCTTCAAGGCTGAAACGTAAAAGCCAGCTATCAACTCAGCATTTACTTAGCATCACCAAATACTATGCAAGACTTATTTACTTCATTGGCTTTTACTGTCTATCAAACAAACATCTTAATTTCATGCGTCATGGTCTTTTATGGTATATTTTATTTTACCAATAGCTTCTACTTTGGTTCGATATGTTATATTTTCCCCAATAGTATTTTTAAGCGTTTCTTTATTGAAGTCAGTTCACATTAAAATTGACTAAAAATTCTACTTTTAGCTTCCAGTACTTATACCACAAAGATGTAGATCATGTGTGAGCTTATTTTAGCAGTTGTGGTATTTCCAGGCCATGAAAGTCATTTTTTTCACTTGAATTTTCAAGCCCCGTTTGACAACAAACCTTGTTTTGCAGCTGGATTATCTTCAACATGGTAATTGTGGATTGGTTTAGCAATTTTTATACCTGCAGTTCCAAACCTTACTCTTTTTGCACCACTTGATTTTTGATTAGTCACACATATACTTTGTTTTTCGTTCGCTCTTCATTTGTCGACATTCAATTTCTTCAATGTACTTCAACCTGAATATGCTATACATAAAAACAAAGAGTTGTTTTTAATCTGTGTGCCTTCCTTTCTTCTCACCATTAATTTGCGCTACGGTATTCAGATTTTTTGTTCAGTAAGTTGGGTAATTGTAGACAGAATATAAAAAGCTATGAAGATTCAGCCACTTTCATTATGTTCTAAATTATATTTCAGTTATGCTTGAAAACAATTTTGGTAGGTGGAGAAAACCTAAACTTTAAAAGCACTTTTGTTTTTCTTCCAGTCACCTCTGAATTAGTATATAAAGTAATGAAAAAGGAATTTATAAAAATGTTTAATGTTTTTTGTTATTTCTTGGTATTGTAGTGATTTACAACATCACGAATTTTCAAAAGGCAAGAGAAGTACATTGTTACAATGTATATCCCATTTGTAGTCCCATTAAAAGAGAGTTACTTTTAAGTTTGCACAAATAGTCCAGCTACATTCTCAGAATTTGGGAAATTTAGGAAGAAGGCTCAATACGTGATATGTCTTTTTCAGGCCCATTTTATATGCATATGTAAAAGCAGGCTTTTCTTTACCGTTATGCAGAGGAACTACTCTCAAACTGGTTATAATTGAATATCACTAAATCGTCGCCATTTGAAAGATTTATTTTTTCATGCCCAAGATATCATTTAAATCTATACATAATGTAACTTAATCTTCTATTTGAAAAAGAAAAAGAAATGAATACATTGCTCTCTTGCAATTGAAAATTCTCTTAATTTCACTCTGTCGTAAGTTCCATTGTTATGACACTAAACCTAATTGCTCAGCTTTCTTCGTAAGGACTAAAATTCAAACAAGACTCCTCAAGTCCTTAAGTGTCTCTTGGTGGAATAATTGTGGTTTATCCTCCATATTTGGCTCAAATAGACATTCAAAACTGGCTCTGATTTGAACAAGTTCACTATCCATATTGTAAGATAGAGGGAAGTTGGAAGTATCGTAACAAGGTTTTCTGCATTATGAGGTATCTTTAGTGCTGATTCAAAGCCAGGAGAAACAACGTTAGATTTATGTTGGATTTAGTTTAAGTTTAAACCAGAAGTATATATTAAAGAAAAGTAGATATGAGAATAATGATCTTTAAGTTTACGCCGTATTATGGGCATTGGAAAAGGAGCATTGATTTATTTTGCCCACCTAGCTACTTTGTAAGTTATGAACAGAATGATTCACAAGCACAAAAGTGCAGCTCATTGTTTACCACGTTCTCTACGTTTACACCTAAAATGTTTTCAATTTATCAGTTACATTCCTTTTTGTTTCTTGAATGTAAATGTGCCACATATTCATCAGAAATTGTCATGATGATTTAGACAACCTCGACTAGCCATTTTATTTACAAAACAGTTGTCCGAATACACTATTACTGGCACACAGTTTAAACACATAAAGAATGACTGGATGAATTACCATTTCAATTTTACATGATGCTTATATTCATGATTGTCTTGTTTATAAATGTAATGATCAATTTTTAATCAATAGTCCATATGATACCATGTACACATTATCAACTGTCAATAATTTGACAGAGTAGAATCTGATTCAATGGCTTTGTAGTATTACCAGTTCAACGCTGCACCGGCGTGTGGCTTTTGAACTTAGTAAAAATGAACTTAATAAAAATATAAATATTGCTTATTTAATAAGCAAAAGAGATTATTATAACAGAAATGATTGTTTCGGTTTAACTTTATTCCTAAGTCAAGATTATATTAAGTCTTTTTAAGCTCTTGGACAGATAATAAAAAAACTACACCATATATAACAATAAAAATTTTGGATTTAAAACCAGCACTTCAAATACCATATTGTGCATACAAGATCTCAATATTTCACTAAATATATGTTGTTCAGTGGTATACAGTCCCAAATCCAAACCTAATATCACCAAGTTAATATATTTTAGATGCAGTCATCTTTTCCATGAATCCTACTTCATTTTTTATGCCAGCTATTGATATAAAAAGAAGGACTATCTTTTCTTGTCGACTTCTATCTTATTTTACAGGTTTCTGTACACAAACGTTTTAGCACAGTCATGTCAACCACTGACTTTAAATCTGTACCATTCAATATTAGCTCCAAGTTTTTGAAATTCTCGATAAGGATCCATTCAATTAATTAAGTATTTAACTGTCTATCTCTGTACTTTTCTTTTTGTTGAACCATTTGGGATTCTCAGCTAGACGATATCTAAGATTTGATATAATTTTCTGAAGTGCTGTTTCAATGTACAAGGCAAGAAAGTGCCATAAAGCTAGGGGACAGCTTTCACGCTGGACCACAGTGACTAATAAGGACCTTTCTTTGCAAATCCTCCATTACTCCCAAACCCAATGCAAGTAGACAATAGTACACCAACCTCCTCCAACTTAAATTCAAGGCAAGCAAAATGTTGGCATCTCTAGGCTCCAACAACTGGAATAGACCAGCTGTTTGACTTAGTTAAAACAAAAAAATTAGTGCCAATCGTTACTTGGTAATTGTTGGACCAGCGAATTACAACGCAGAGATATATGTCTGCAGGAACACACATCAGAAGATTCATCAATCAGTCTGGCCTACTTTTTTGGATACATAATCTTTCAGGCGTTCAGGACGAGCTGAAGAAATAACGTTTGTAGTCAGATTTCTCCAGTTTGTTTAGTGAAATTGCAAGTGTTCAAGGTTACTTCCTTTTTCATATTTCTTCATGACATCCTCAAGAGTCTTCTCATCCCTATTTAAGTTCTTATAAGTGATTGTTTCATAGTGTTTGTTGCTGATATGATCCTGATCCATCAGACTTTTCTTGATATGCCAGGTCAGGTGCTCTTGTTTCAACTTCAACATGACATAGCTTACAGAAGTCATTTTCTGTGTCAGCAGCTGCTTTTAACATCGAAGAAAATTCATCACCCCATTATTTATAATATTTTGTTCCATTATCATAGCTGTTCTTTCATTTCCCTGACATACTGCCTTAATTTCGTAATGAAATATTATGAAGTAAAAGGCGAGTTAAAATAAGTCTTGAATCCAGCTAATAATTGTACAGAATCAGAAACTCTTTTTCATCTGGTTTATAAAAAAATTAATGAAAATACTTTTTTTCCACAATAGATAAAGAGATAATTAATCTAAGCAATGAAATGATGATATAAGCTTTGATAACAGTAAATTGACGTTGAACAAAGTTCTAGAATAACATTTACCCTTATCGCATGTTCTAGTCTTATGTCGCACAAAGGCTGTTGGACTGTCTAATCTTACTCAGTACAAATTTATAAGTAAACTGGGAATTATATTTAACTTATAGAACAATATTCATCAATAAATAAGGTACTAGGGATTTTCCCAATAATAACATCTTATCTAAACAACATTGAACAATGTTTAAAAACACCGATTTTCGATTCTTTCGCCATATTTGTTCTATTTTTTTACTGTACTGTTTTAATTGCTACAAGAAGCCTTTTTAGAACACATAGTTGAAATCATAGTTGGTAAAAAAAAGGTCACAGTTGAAGATTAAATGTTCTATGTCATCAAAATGAGAGAAATTTGGCTTCTGAAAAACTTCATATGGCCGAATTTGGCCAAAAACCACAAAAGTTTTTCCCTCTTATCATTTTTGCCATATGACAAAATTGCATTAATCTGTATAATAAAAGCTTTATATCTGTTAAAATCAATGTATGAAACCTATCAAAAATTTATTTTTGTAATAAATTTTTACAATGTTTTAAAAATACTCAACAGATGTTAACAGATGTTGATGGAAAATTAACCTAAAACACAAGACATCACACGACTATTTATGTGAGTTAGATTGCTGTGACCTCAGGGTAACTTTTTTTGATAAATGACTAAATAAATAACATATTAACAAATTCAATAAAGTGTCAATGTAATGATTATTATATATATATACTTTTAAAAATCATTGCATTGCCCACTATATATATATATATATATATATATAACTAGTTCAAGTTGCACTAATCGACAAATTTATGATCTTGTTCTGTAAACAGCATGGCAACCCAGATAATCATATATATATATATATATACATATATATATAGGTATATATATATATATACATACATATATATATATACATATATATACATACATATATATACATATATATATATTTATATTTATTTATATATGTATATATATGTATGTATATATATATAGGCATGTAAAGATATTACCTAAGAACATTACAGTTATGACTGTCGTCGTCTCTTTTCTTGCGGCTATTTCAATAATTATAATTTGACTTTTAGAAATCACATATTACCTCATTGCATTCTTATTACCTTCACCATTCAATTATAAAGTAAAGGTACTTTTATCTAACATCATTGGTTTAGATTTCAATAAATTTCTTTTTTTTTTTATTATTTCTCCTAAAATGTTCTAATCTACGTTACTGCTAAAGTTGTGTTTTATAAATTCACTTAGGATTAACAAAATCACCCGTTCCAATATTTTACTTTTAAAATATTCCATTACTAAGAAAACACGACCCTCCTACTCATACCCTTGTTGAAATAACGGCTTAATCTGGCTCACTCGCAATTTGCCCTTTCTTACCAAGGCACCTCCTAACTATACAGCTCCTAAAGATATTTCTTGCACACCCTTTATCATTAAGAGCATAGGATCCTCATGTCTATACCATCTCCTCTCGTGGAAAGACATGGCTGCTTTAGAGTGCCAATGGACAGACTAACTTTTTGCCTGGACTTTGGTAAAGGTTACTAAAGAATCTCTAATCCTCAATATCAATCCTTTTTTTTAACCTGCAATATCAAGTGGTCCAATATACTCAGTACTTCATCATGAATGTCCCAGTGGCACCCCTCTTCTTTCTTCAGGAAATTTCTCTTCAGCATGCTCTCCCAAGCCCTCACATGTCTTTCATTTAGCTTTAATCACTTGTCATGTTCAGATATCTCTTGCTATTTTAAGTCAAGTAGCTTTCTATTTTATGTGTAACCTTCATCCACCCACTTCAACTACTGACAAAAGTGGCCATGGTTCATTTATGTCCTTCCTTGAATTTACACAAATTGTCCACCATACTGCAAAGTTTGGGCTTCAATTAAAAAAAATTGAAAAGACTATAGATAGTAACCTTACCTTAGACCTTAGGTCCTCCTGTCTCCAGCAAGACTTAAATGTTTCGGACATAAATCTTCCTATCGCGCAGATCGCTTTCGAAAGTGACTTGCCGAATTGTTACCGGCCTGCCCCTCGAAATATATTTTAGAAAAATTTTGCTACTCAAGACATGATAAATATCCTGCATTAATATTTCTCTATATTCACTGTGATATTCCCGGTATAACAGTTACTTAAACAATATCTTTTGTAGGCCACGAAACTTGAACTATCGCCTTTTTAAGACAGTGTCTAACCATTTATCTCCCAAATGTCTACCGCTCTATTTCTCGGCATTCCCAGCAGGCTTGAAACCATCAACCATGGTCTCTGTTTCTGTGTTACAAACAATCTAATATATCTTGCTGAAGAAAGGGCATTTACTGTTGTTTTTATGTAGCACAGGTCCTGGCCACTATTCTAACATTTCATTCTATCCCTGTTTCTTTTAAATTTCTAAATGTTACTCAGACGTTCCATCAATTTTCCAAGACGGTTGAATAAGCTGATGCGAAAATTCTTTTTAATAATCATCGTACATTTCTGAAGGGCTTCACTTTTCTGACTTTGGATGTCAAAAACAAGTATCGACTCTTTGATAGCTGTTAGATATTGTTTTTGCAAAACACCATGTACTGTATGCTTTTCTTTTAACAATTTACCAAGTTGTATTGCCTCTTGCTGTAGACCTGTTAGTCTTTGGCTCCGCACCCATTTTCAAGAGCCTATTCTTAAGGCACCCGCCGGAGAGATTGGCTTATGTCAACCGAGTAGCCAGTCCTACTCTCCTCTGGCAACATTTTTGACTTACCTGTGATTGTGCATGTAGTGCCAGAAATATGATTCTTCCTTGAAAGAAAAACCCTTTCGTTATATCTTTCACCTATCAAACAGCTTCTATTGAAATTGAGATACTATTCTGAAAGCTGTTACTTAAACCTAAACCATTTCCACCAAAGTTATGTTTGCAAAGTTATGTTTCTTTTATAAATTCCTGAAGGTTTCTCTTGAAGATGTAATAGCTTTCTCAGTGGCTTTGTTACTCGACTTTGTTCTCTCGTTTGGAATGAACTGCATAAAACGTCATGACTTTGTTCTGCTGTGAAGAGCCTGGATGACTTCAATATCGATATGTCGATATCAGCAGATGATAGAACCTGGTATGTTGCCTGACAAGCACTACCTTTACCTTCTACACTAGTCACCAATTTGTCAATCAAATAGTATAGTTTTTCTTTGTAAGCAAATATCAATTTTTTAACTATTCACTAATAAGGTAATTCAATTTATTCATCAATAAAAAAGCAACAGTAACGCATTGCCATTGCACAAATTTCTGGAAAAGCTCAAGATCAGGTCAGAGTATAAATTTTCCGCCATTTTTGCAGTTGAGTGGACACGCACCAGCTGGCAAGGGATAGAACAGAGGTTTTGCACATGCTATGATAACCCATTACCAAATTGGAGCCTGCGCTAGGCCTGCTGAATTTCTTCGCTCTCCAGCAGGTCAGTAATGTAATATATTATATCATCTTATATATATATATATAATATATTATATATATTTGTGTAATATTGTGTATCCGTATTGTTTTTGATGAGCCGCCCACTTTATTTGTTTATAAAAAGCATGTACAGTATTTGTAGCATTGCCTGATGATCGAAATATCGTGAAACTATTAGTTGCAATCACAGTTCTTATTTTTTGTGTTTTATCTTATCTATTTTTCATCAAGCATATATATATAGATATATAGATATATAGATATATAGATATATAGATATATAGATATATAGATATATAGATATATAGATATATAGATATATAGATATATAGATATATAGATATATAGATATATAGATATATAGATATATAGATATATAGATATATAGATATATAGATTTATATATATATATATATATATATATATATATAAGGAACAACAACAAGAACTATAATTTCTCTGTTTCTCTGTTTCGGAACTTATTTTACTTAATCAATGCAACTATAATGGAAAGAAATAACAGAAATAACAGAATAGAAAAATAATTAGATATTAAACATCCTGAAAAAAGAGACTGTGGNAGATATATAGATATATAGATATATAGATATATAGATATATAGATATATAGATATATAGATATATAGATATATAGATATATAGATATATAGATATATAGATTTATATATATATATATATATATATATATATATAAGGAACAACAACAAGAACTATAATTTCTCTGTTTCTCTGTTTCGGAACTTATTTTACTTCATCAATGCAACTATAATGGAAAGAAATAACAGAAATAACAGAATAGAAAAATAATTAGATATTAAACATCCTGAAAAAAGAGACTGTGGAAAAGATAATAAAAATTTACAAAAGGAATGGCTTAAAATGACTGTCTAACAAAGTCTTCCATTCACTGTACTTAATAAAGTATTAACTTGACTCGTGTTCTCGTGTTCCTTTTTGTCAAATATTTCACCATAACATGAAAGAAGTGAACAACATATTGAAATCCAGGTATAAGGTTATGGTTAGTAATCATACCGATTTAAAATTAAGTTTTCTATTTCTTCTGTAAGTATTTTTTTACTGGAAAAAGAAGAAATTAAAGAAGTTCGTATTCATTTTTATTTTATTAGAGCATCTGAGGAGCGAAGTTTATTCTAAAAAAGATCCCTCTTGTCAGACATGTCAATGCATCAGTCTACATAACACTGTATGGATAAAAATGAATGAAAGACGTTGGTATGGAATAGGCAGGATCTGCTTTTTTTCTAATGCCCTTTGTTTTGCCATCCAAAAGTGGAATGAACTTAAGATGCATTAACCTAATACAAAATACTGATGTATAGTCGAATAAAAATTCTTGAAGTATGCATACAAAGGCAACTATTGTATAGTGTTCAGGTCTGGAAAACGAAAAAAAGTGAATTAAGAAAAATTAAAACTGTATAACAGAATATCCTCAGGAGAAAGGTCAAAAATTGCTGAATACTTCGGTGCCCTCATAATAATAAGTTATATAATATATATAATGTACATATAATATATATATCATGAATATGTCATGTATATATCATGTATGTATCATGTATATACCATGTATATATATATATATATATATATATATATATACATATACAGTAAACGATGTATGGCCTTTGGTTTTCTGTTTTTATTAAAAATCAGGGCAATAATAATTGACTAGTTTGAATTGAATGCTGCAATACCAGGCTTAGCATTAGTGCTACAACATCTTTTATTATATTGTCAGTTATCAAGCTAGCAGTACAAATTAATGTAGTCATGTGTTTTTGTCAGACAACAACTGCTTGGCCAATGCATCTTTTCTTACTTGTTATGGAATGCCACTTGCAATATTTAAGGTATGTTGCCATTTTCTAAGTTATCTCTTTTATTCCACTTTATTGGCAACTTTACATGTGTCTGTATTCTTCTATCCTTGCTTGTTGCTTCAAGGTAAATGTCGCTTTTTCTCTCATTTATTGCTAGTTATTGTATTGCCTCTCGATAATAGGAATATATAAATATTTTTAGTTTTAACTTCTTGGTGTACAGGGCGATTATGCAAATTTTTTCTTGGGATAAAATCAATTATTTTTTAATGTTCTGGTTACGAATTACAGATAAATTGGAATTGTTTTTCACATGTGTCATGTTTTATCTTAATGCATTGATATTTTCTTAAATATATCACATGCAAAATTTCTTTTCTGACCTATAGCTGGCAAGTACTGCACCTAAATCAACATAATATACGTGATATATATATAATATATATATATATATATATATATATAAATATAATGTATGATCAACAATTACAAAAACTAAACATCCAATAAACCATCATTAAGCTACATCCGAAAGTCTTCATCAACAGTTCTGATGTCATCTCGGATACCTATTACTTGACAATTCAAAACGTGATGAGGTGTTTGAATTTCACCACATACGCAGTT
The DNA here is from genome assembly GCA_003991215.1 of Morbakka virulenta. Lineage (NCBI taxonomy): Eukaryota > Metazoa > Cnidaria > Cubozoa > Carybdeida > Carukiidae > Morbakka > Morbakka virulenta. The sequence goes on from RDPX01000319.1 coordinate 967,822, forward strand.
CAGAATATTACGTTGACCAATTCGATGCATTGACCATATCCAGAGCGAATTCGATTCAGATTGACGCATTTTACATTATTTAGACCAGAGGGTTTAGTAGACGGTTCCGGAATAAACTGTTTTAGTCTGTAGTTACAACCTTACCACCTTTTTCTCTAAACTTCCTCAGTTCACCTTTTAGGGGAAATCATATCGTTTGCATCAACAGTTACTGAGTACATACGGTTGGACAGCGGCCTTCTACTTTTCCGTCTGTTATTCAGCAAGGGAATGTTCAATATACGCGAAAGAAACATAGTTACATGCTAATTACTGATTATATTGTAAAAGTCGTATTGTCCAAGCTTGACAAAATTTTCCAGCTTTTAGAGTAAAAGAATTTGAGTCCAACGATCATCATATCTTGTCGCACCATTTTTATACCCAATTGCAAAGCTGTGTCATTTTCTACCTTCAGGTCTGTGTCCAAGAAAATAGGTCCTGATGGGGAGTTGAGCAATATGTGGGTCATCAGTTAATTTGGCTCACCCCATAGGCATTCTGCACTATTTTTAACCCCACCTTTAGAGGTCATCCCTTGTTCTACCGACCAGTCTAACAATAGGCCTTTCATGCTGTTCTTCAGGCTATTTTTTACCTCTTTTTCTTGCTTCATTTTACTTGTTACCTTTTAAATCCCCTTTTTAAAGCTGAATTTTAAGTTTAATGCTTATATTTTAATTCAAACTTCATGTTTCACAGGTTCCTATATTACATACAACCTGCATAAATATGTCATGTAATAATAGTAATAATAATGCTGATGAGACTACTACTCCTACCAACAACAACAATAATAATAATAATAATAATAATAATAATAATAATAATAAATGAGGAGTGGCATCTCCCAAGGAGACAGTTTGTCACCACTGTTCTTTGTTATTAGTAGTATGTTTGCTTCCTCTAAGTCATGTTTTGAGGAAAGTGAAGACTGGATGCATCCTCAAAAGTGGTGAAAAATTGAAACATTTGTTTTTCATGGATAATTTGGAGCTTTATTGGAAGGATAAAAAAAGATTTGAATGTGTTAATACCTACAGTTGAAATATTTAGCCGTGATATCAAATAGAATTTGGAATCAAGAAATTTGGTGTTTTGGTCTTGAAAAAGGGAAAAATTCATAGAACAAATAGAATTGTATTTCCATCGGGGCAAACGGTAAAGGAGATTGATGAAGAAGGGTATAAGTACCTCGGAATACTAGAAAGCGACTTAGTGAAACAAAAGGAAATGATTGAGATGTTTAAAAAAGAATACTTTAGAAGGGTCACACTGATATTGAAAAGTAAATTGATTGGAAGAAACAAAATCAAAGCAATCAACACATGGGCTGTATCCCTCCTCAGGTACGGTGCAGGGATATTGAACTGGAAGATAAACGAGTTGGATGAAATGGACCGTAAAACTAGAAAGAGAATGACAATGTACAAAGAACTCCATCCCAAAAGTGACTTAGACATGCTATATGCTCCACGAACTAAAGGCGGACGGGGTCTGATAGGATGTAAAAATGCTATCAAAACTGAGGAAAATGCCCTTTGGTGGTATATAAAACACCGTACAGAACCAATGATTATTGCTGTGCGAAATCAGAATGCGACGGATGTTGAGGAATCCATTGAGCCAAAGAGTACAAAAAGACCGGAGCTGACAACACAGTTAACTCATGGAAGGAGAAGGCGATGCATGGACAGTATCTGAGAGACAAGGAAAGGATAAAACTAAATCGAGTTGGCTTAGAAATTGGGACTTATTTTCAGTGCCCAAAAACAAGGCCTCAGGACAAACAGTGTTAACTTCCATATAGATAGGACCACTGAATCTCCTTTGAACTGGTTCTTCAATGAGAAAAGTGAAACTGTTTCATATATTGTTAGTGAATGGAAGATGCTGGCTCAAAGAGAATATAAGCCTCACCATTACAATGTTGCAAGATATGTCCACTGGAGACTAAGTAGAAAGTTCGGCCTCAGTACAGTAGATGAATGATATGAGCAAATGCCAGAGTTTGCAACAAAAAATTAAGTGGCCAAGATCTTGTGGGATTTTACTATCCAGTGCGACAGGCACGTCGAAGCAAGAAGACCTGATATTGTAGTGATACATAAAATCACACGGGAAGTGAAAATAATTCATGTAGCAATATCAGGAGATGTGAGGGTAAATGAAAGAGAAAGAGAAAAGATCGAAAAGTTCAGAATGTTGAAGGATGAAATAGCAAGATTATGGGAGATGAAACAAGTTACTGTGATTCCAATTGTGGTAGGATCGTTGGGTGCTGTCAGTAAAAACTTTGTAAAATTTGTAAGAGATATAGGGACTTACATGAAAATTGAACACCCACATAAAACAGCTTTGTTAGAAATAGTGCGGATATTAAGGCTTATATTTGGTTGCTAAATCAAAACGAGAAACTTGTTCTAGTACGTGATCACATTTAAACTTACCGAGAAGAAAGACCAATCTTGAGACATTGAATTTATAAAGACAATAAAAAAAATAATAATATTAATATTAATATTAATAATAATAATAATAATAATAATAATAATAATAATAATAATATAATATATAATATATAATATGTAATATAATTAATATAATTATAAAATATATAATAATAATAATAATAATGCCCTGATAATTACACCAGGCACTGACTATTGCTGTCAGCAAGTGGCGTAGCGTCGTAAGACGTATGACCTCTGATCTTAATTGATTGGTGGGGTACACGAACTAGTTTTGCCTGGTAATTATGAATGGGCTAGATCAAACATTCCCGCTCAAACCGCAGACTTGCCAGTCAGTTGCCTGACCTTAACCGGTTGTGCATGTCCCAAAAGGGCTGACACATCATGCATTTCTGTTTAACGGGCGGGAGTAGTGGGGGAGCATCATATCTAGGTGTCGTGAGCGTGGATCTCTTGTTCTGAAGGGCTGAGTACCGAGTTCTTACTTTGTTACTTAGTCCTAAGGTCTTGGGTGAAGCCTCGCTACGGAGACCGTTTTAAGCAGAATGGGTCACCTAAACTGGGAAACCTAAACAGGCCCCAACTGCAAGGTCATGTGCTGTTTTTTT
>RDPX01000032.1:4330-14729 GCA_003991215.1 Morbakka virulenta
TTATTATTATCGAGTGGTTACACACCATCTAGTGATGGATGGGTGAAAAACCCACATTCAGCGCCCAACAACAAGCCAGGAAAGTTGAATGCAGGCACATGTACTGTAGCCACAAGAGTGAGATAAAATAACCAAATAAAAATGGAAACATCACTTCAACCTTGCAAGTGGCGCCTCACAACCAGTGAGGAAAGGCACATTGCTCAAGCGGTTGTTGTTGTATCACAACAACTCATGACTACAGCACTCCTCACTCCTAGCCTGATAGCTGACAATACATGGAGAGATGTCTTAGTACTAGCACTAAGTCTGGTATTGCAGCATTGAATACAGACTAGATATTTGTTATTATTATTATTATTATTATTATTATTATTATTATTATTATAAATGATTCTTGTTACTAAGTTATTTGCTATTAAAATTCTAGAGTCAACCCATGACTCTAGAGAGGTTTTAGAATTTAAGTAATGGATAGCATTTTTCTGATAATATGAGCACTTCCAAGAACTACCTTCTGGATCTCTTCCAATGTTGGGCTTCCTGGTATTTGTTGTTACCGCTTGTCCAGTCCCTTTTTTATCAGTCCCAGTGTTCCTACTACCACAGGTACCATTATGGTTTTCAGTCCACACATTCTAGTTATTTCAATTTCTATACCTTTATATTTTGAAAGTTTCTTTACTTCCTTGATAGAGGCATTTCTTTCAGACAGCACAGTCATATCAACAATGTAACACATCTTTTCTTCTTTTCCTTTCAAGGGTGATATCAGGTCTGACTCCAAGTGCACAATTTTTTTACATTAATTCCATGTTCTCTATTTAAACCCAACTTATTAAATTCTTTGCCAGCTTTCTTTGATGGGGACCCTCATATCAATTAACAGAATTTTTTTCAGTCTTTATAGGGGCATAAGGGACGTAGAGTGCTCAGTCCAGTCTATGACTGTGTCTGGGACAGACCAACCTCCGGGTGAAAGGCGAAATCAAGTAGCTTGTCTGTGGCCAAGTCAGCCTCACCTCCTCGTGGTGCGCCCTGGATAGGAAGTCTAGCGACTTCTGAACCAACAAGGCTCTGACTAGGGAGTAGCAGCCCGATTTTCTGTTACCGGAGCATGGGCTCCCCGTTAGGTGTAGTGTGCAGGGCCTACCAGCATGTGAACACGTCCCAACACTCACCAAATTGCTTACCCAGAAATGGGTTAAAAATCCCTCACTGTCTTGTGAGTAGGTATTGGATTACCAAAAGCTTGGCATACCGCTTAAAACTGTGGTTGGCGTCAGCATGGGCATGCGGCTGTAGAAGAACCTGCCAAACTCAAAGTTATGCGGATCATAAGTCATCAATATATAGCAGATCGGTCGAGGCATGGGTTACCAACAATCGCCAGCACCAATGACCAGCAGGGCGGTGCCAGAAAGTGAACTACTGCTGGACAACGACAACAAGGAAGGAGAAGAAGAAGAGGCAAGAAAAGGAGAGAAAAACATGTAAAGGGCAAAGCTAGGCAAACGTCATTGAGGATTGGTACACTAAATGTGGTAACGATGAATGGAAAAAGAGGGGAAATTGTAGATATGATGAAGAGAAGACACATTGATATACTATGCGTCCAAGAAATCAGGTGGGAAGGAAGCAAGTCCAGGTAACGTGGGAATGGACACAAGCTAATATTCCATGGAGAGGGCAACAAAAGAAATGTAGTAGGAATTGTTTTGGGACCTTGCTGTACAGAAAGTGTGTTGGGAGTTGAGAGAACCTCTGACAGAGTGATGAGCTTGAAATTAGATGTAGACAGCACAATACTCAATGTAATTACTGCATATAGACCACAGACGGGTTGCATGCAGAAAGATAAAGACAAGTTTTGGAGAGACGTGGACACAATATGCATAAGAATACCTAGAGGAGAGAAAACCGTGATTGGAGCATATTTCAATGGACACATTGGAGAAGGGAACAGAGGGGAGGAGGAAGTGATGGGAAGATATGGCTTTGGAAGGAGAAACGAAGAAGGTCAGGTGTTAGTGGACTTTGCAAAGAGAGCAGAAACATCAGTGTTAAGTACATACTTTAAGAAACTTTAACTTGAACCGAAAATAAAGTGGTGGAAGCTGAGAGAAGCTGATTGTATGAGAAATTTCAACCAGGAATTGCTGGAGTCGCTGAGTTCAACCGCAGATGTGCTTGAAAGTTGGTCTGAGCTTACAGTCCTGGGAGTAACATCAAGCTGTCGAAAGCCGGACAAGGAAACATGGTGGTGGAATGATGCAGTACAGGAAAGTAATCAAAACAAGAAGAGAGCAAAGAAGTTGTTCGACAGAGCAGACCAAGAGGTGGACAAGAGAGAGTATGAGACTAGATGTAAGGAAACGAAGCGAGAGGTAGCCAAGGTAAAGAAGGAGGCCTACAGGGGTCTTTACAACAGACTGCAAACAAAGGAGAGTGAAATGGATTTTTTCCGTATTGCAAAGAAAAGGGGAAAAAAAACAAGGCATCAAAAGATATCCAGCATGCTAGAGTGATTAAAGATGGCAATGGAAGGCTTTTTACAGAAGAACAAGAGGTTTTACAAAGGTGGAAAAGCTATTTTGAAGAGCTTATGAATACTAAGAACCCCAGGGAAGCCAGAATTGAAGAAGCACAGAAAATTGAACATGAAGTTGGAAGGACAGATAAGGCTGAAGTCAAGGAGGCATTAAAGAAAATGAAAATATGGAAAGGCTGTAGGCCCAGACAATATACCTATCAAAGCATGGAAATGCCTTGGGGACTTAGGTATAGATACTCACAAAGCTTTTTAACAGCATCCTGGAATGTGAGATGCCAAACGAATGGAGAAGGAGTGTTTTGATCCCTATCTACAAGAACAAAGGAGATGCACAAGAGTGTGGCAGCTACAGGGGCATCAAGTTAATGAGCCACACCATGACGTTGCAGGAGAGGGTTTTGGAGGCAAGGATCAGGCAAGAGGTAGATATCAGCCAGGAACAGTATGCATTCATACCAGGAAAGAGCACAATGGATGCAAATTTTGCTCTGCGCATTCTAATGGATAAATTCCGTGAATGGCAAAAGGAATTACATTGTGTATTCATAGATTTGAAAAAAGCATATGATAGGGTGCCAAGGGAAGAATTATGGTATTGCACGTGAACATCCGGAGTAGCAGAAAAGTATGTAAGGCTAGTAAAAGACATGTACAGGGACAGTGAGACAGCCATAAGAGCTGCTACTGGGATGCCTGATTGGTTCCAAGTCTGGATTGGACTTCATCAAGGACCAGCCTTATGCCCCTTTCTATTTGCTATAGTTATGGACCGAGTCATGGATGAAGCCTGGACAGAACCACCATGGACAATGCTGTTTGCTGATGACATTGAATTGTGAAAGTAACAAATGAGGCTGAAGAAGAACTGGAAAAATGGAGAAATGCCCTGGAGAAAAGGGGAATGAAAGTAAGCAGAGCAAAAACAGAATACCTGGTCTTTAATGGAAGAGAGGATGATAAGTTAAGTATGCAAGGATCAGATATAAAGAGGGCAGAAGACTTCAAATACCTTGTATCAACAGTACAGTGCGATGGAGGATGTGATATAGAAGTTAAGAAGAGAATACAAGCAGGATGGAGTGGATGGAGAAAGGTAACAAGCGTACTATGTGACAGAAAGCTACAACCAAAAGTGAAGGGGAAAATATATACAAGATGGTAGTGTGACCAGCTTTATTGTATGAGTCAGTAGCGACAACAAAGAAACATGGAGCAGAGTTGGAGGTGGCAGAATTGAGAATGCTGAGGTGGGCACTTGGAGTTACATGCCTGGATAAAATCAGAAATGAATACATCAGAGGTACAGCACATGTTAGGAGATTGAGCAAGAAGCAAAGGGAGGCAAAACTCAGATGGTATGGGCATGTGATCAGAAGGGAAGATAACTATGTCAGGAGGAGAATGGCAGACATCAATCTGCCAGGGAGAAGGAAGAGAGGAAGACCAAGGAGATGCTATATGGATGTAATAAAAGAGGACATGAGGGGGTGGAAGTAAGAAGGGAAGATTTTACTGACTGCAGCAAATAGAAGAATATGATCTGCTGTGCCGACCCCAAACAGGGAGCTGCCAAAAGATAAAGAAGATAAATAATGTCTGGTTGGTTTGCCTAGAGCACTCTGTCAGTAAGAAGTAGGCAATCTCAAGAAATCACATTATCACTTTCTAATAATGGTTGTGGGTGGTGCCCATGCTTTTTATTCTGAATTTGTAAATGGCAAGACTTGTAGACTTTCCTGTGTAACTTTCAACTTATGCTGTCATGATGATATGTGTACATGTATATGGTTTTAAAATCAAGCAGATGAATATTAGATGGTCAGTGGCCTTTCTAAATTTGACAAAAATACTATAGCATCAGGACTGTTATTAAGAAAATGCTCTTATAAGTTCATAATATGGATTAATTCCGGACCGTAAAATGCCTTCAGCTTCTACTTTCAGCCCAGATCTCCCTAGCCAAGGAAAGGTTACTTTTTAATCAACATCAGCTTGTTGGCTTCCATGAGTGCCTTCGGTGAAGCATCATCTATGTATTTCAGTATTTTTCTGTCATAGCTGGCTACAAGCTATTTCATTCTCTTGGTCACATCTCAGGTTTAAAGCTGTAAAAATTACAATGCTATCCCATACATACAGCTCATCTATTCTCCTCACAGGTGACCATTACTAAGTTTTTCCCACTCTCTATACTCATATCTTTCCTCTTCATAGCTACCTTCTACTTCACAAACATTTTCTCTAAAACCTTTTTACTTAATGCTATGTATATCACATCACATGGATGAAGCAGTTCCCATTGGTCCCATCTTTAGCATTTTTTAGTTCTCTTCCACAACCACAAAGATGAGCAGTGAGCTGACTTAAGACCTCTGTTCTTTACCCACCACATCAGTCAGTCACTTGAGGAAAGTGCAGTAGTTCAAACCTTTAGGTTTTTTCTTGCATATAACATCATTACCAAAATGTGCTCACCATCTTCTTAGTGACCAAGTAATCGCTATCTTTAATATGCAGCCAAAAGACATCTCCACAAACAAATAATATAGCTTTTTTGTATACCTTTCCTACAGCTGTTAACCAAAAAATATAACATATTTGTCATTGATCTTTCTGTGTTGAAACTAAATTGAAAGTTTGTGGTGTCAAGAGGATCTCCAAATTTCTATTCTAGTATCTCTGCCCAAACTTTCACTTCATGTTTCAGTACCCTTTGGCCTCTGTTCCTCTTATGCTACATTAATTCTTGATCTTCTTTCTGGTGTCCTCTCTTTTCTTTTGCTAATCTGCAATCCCTTCACACTCCACATTAATTTGGAAAAGCCCCTACAACTTTTTCATATAGTCTTCCTTCTTTCAACTTTATAATACTGCTATATACCTTTCTAGTGGCCTGATTCTTTACCAGTCTTCAAGCTTTTCTTGCCTGAGGCACTTTCTACAAAGTTGCTCCTTTGGTTTTACCTTGCACATAGCTTTCAACCTTTTTCATTATTCTTTTTGTTTAGCAGTTCTTTGAAGTTTATTTCTACCTTCAATATCATATTACATTATTATTCTTCCTTCTGCTAGCTTTATCCCACTTTCAGTATAGGGTCACTGCAGCAGTCAATCTCCTCCTCATAAAAATATGTCCACATACCCATTTGCACATTTTCATCTCTGCCACTTCCAGTTTCTTTGTGTGTGAGACACTGAGTGGCAGAGTTTCCACTCCATATAGCATTGCTGGTTGCACTACAATCTTATATACTTTACTTTTCACCTTTGGTGCTATTCGTTTGTCACAAAGGGTGCTAGTCATCTTTTTCCAGTTGCTCCAGCCACACTGGATTCTTCAGGGAAACTCTGCACTCACTCTACCACCACTCTGTAAGGTGCTTCCCAAGTACTTAAATTCCATTAACTGTGGAATCTCTGTCAGTTGTATCTTGATNGAGGTATGATCCATGGTATCACCCTCTTCTGCCCCAACTCCCTTCATGTCCTTTTGGATGCATTCCAACCACCTTAGCTTGGGATATCCTATTCTTTTTCTACCAGGTGGTGCCATCTCCATTATACTTTGCCAGACATAGTTATCTTCCTGCCTTTTAACATGCTTGAACTATCTTAACCTTGCTCTTCTGCACCTCTCTATGATATTCTCACCACCCATCCTCTCTCTAATATTATCATTCCTTGCATGATCTCATAAAATATGTCCACATACCCATTTGCACATTTTCATCTCTGCCACTTCCAGTTTCTTTGTGTGTGAGACACTGAGTGGCAGAGTTTCCACTCCATATAGCATTGCTGGTTGCACTACAATCTTATATACTTTACTTTTCATCTTTGGTGCTATTTGTTTGTCACAAAGGGTGCTAGTCATCTTTTTCCAGTTGCTCCAGTCACACTGGATTCTTCAGGGAAACTCTGCACTCACTCTACCACCACTCTGTAAGGTGCTTCCCAAGTACTTAAATTCCATTAACTGTGGAATCTCTGTCAGTTGTATCTTGATACTTCTCAATATTGTACCATGCAAACAAATGCACATGGTCTTTGGTCCATGATACCTTCATTCCTCTCCTCTCCAGAGCTGCTCTCCACTACTCCGGGTCTTCTACTATCTTGTCCTTTTCTATGCCTCAGAGTTCCACATCATTTGCCATGAGGCTTCCTTTCTGATTTCCACTGTCAAAGAGTCCATGACGATGGCAAACAGGAATGGACTGAGTCCTGATCCTTGATGGAAACCTGCATTCTCACTGAATGCTTTGCTAGTACCAAAGTACCAATGGCACATTTCACAACTGTTTCACATTGTTGGCACATATCTTTCATTACTCTGATGTACTTTGTGGATATCCCCTTGTCTCATATCCACAGTAGAGCTCTTCTCTAGGCACCTTGTCATAAGCCTTCTCTTGGCCTATTAACATGCTGTAATGGTTTTTCTGTCCTTCTTTGTATTTCTCTTGTAGCTGTTTTAGGACAAAGATGGCACCTGTTGTTGATTTCCTTTTCATGAGACCAAACTGTTCTTCATTAATCATCACAGTATTCCTCATTCTGTTTTCCGACACTCTTTCATTTACTTTCATACTGCAGCACATTAGCTTGATACATCTTTAATAGCTACATTCCATAATATTTCCTTTGTTCTTCAAAGTGGGCATCAGTGTGCATTTCCTCCAATCATTTGGGATTCTCTCTTAGTCCATAAATCTTTTATCTCTCATTTCAAATATTCTACTCCAGGTCTCCCCAAGCATTTCCATGCCTCAACTGGGAGATTTTCAGGTCAGACTGCTTTACCATTTTTCATTTTCTTCAAGGGCTTTTCTACTTCTAAGCTTACAATTTCGGTGTTCTGAAATTGTGTTCTCTGTGTTCTCTGTCTGTTTTCCCTTGGATTTTCCTCATTTATCAGCCTTTTAGTTTAGCTCACTACCTGGTATCTCGTCCAATTCCTTATTGAGTTCTTTCCAGAACTTCTCCTTTTCCTCTGTGCTACATTCTGACTGAGGTGCATACATGCTTATGATGCTTATGATGCTTACAGTCTCACTATCTAAGTCTATTCTCATCCAGATGATCTGGTCTGATCTCCGCTTCACACTTAGGATTGTATTCTTCATTTCATCATTCAGTATGATCCCCTTGCTGCTTCATTTTCTATCTACATTTATGTAGAAAAATTTGAATCTGTTTCCATTTTCTCTAGCCTTGCCACCCTTCCATTTTGTCTCCTGGACACACAAAATGCTGATTTTTTATCTTTCCATAAAATTTACTATTTCCAGTCCTCTTCCTGTCATACTCCCAATGGTCAGCCTCATTTTTTCCTTCTCTGTTCTCGAAATTCTTCTCTGAGCTATCTTCTTTGCCACTTCTGCTCATAATATGGTAGCCATCATCCATTTCTCATAAGTGTACTGCAATGTCCTTGTGTAATGCTTGAGCAGAATGCCTTTGCCAGTCCTAGAAAATGATTTTCTGCCATAATCTTAGTTTTGGGACAAAGTTTTATGCCAGATGCCCTTCCTGCCACTATCCTCCTTTATCCAGGCTTGGGACTTCCTATCAGAACAACTTGGTCAATCACAGAAAGCAAAGATCAACTTGGACACCAGGTGGAGAGTTGATATTTAACCCATGTGTGGGACTGAGGTTGGTGAGTCCCAGGGCATGTCCACATGCTGGTGGACTATGTGCAATGCACCTCTTGGGGGCCCAGTTGCTCTGAGTCCATCCTGGCTCTGTTTGACTTCTTCACAGAAGTCAGTAACATGGTGGACCATGGGTAGGTGTGGGGTTGGGCTTGAGGTGGCATGCTAAACTATACAAGGAAGGCCTTATGCATTGAATCCCTCCTTTCATCAGCAGACACACCAGCAAAGCAATACTCCATCACAAGACATAACTGGATTCACAAAATATCAACCAAGCACAGGCACCACCATTTGCACCACTGTCTTTCATTCTCATATTGTCAGTTACCAATTCTCTTTCAATGGTGTTTACCAGTTGTTCAATATCATACTACATATCCATACAAATAAAATTCCCAAAACATTTTTGGACCTCTTTTAAGGCATTTCAGCATATGATACAGGTGATTCATATTGGAATCACATGGATAAGTACACCAGCTATTCTCAATACACACATTACCTATTCAGAAACTAGCAAAAAAAGTATGACCCAGGAAATACAAATTAGATAAGCCATGCTTTACAGTAAATAGTACAGTATAAATATGCTTATAATCTCTTTAGTCTTCAGTGTCAGCACAGGTATCCCAAAGTCAATTCATCAAAGCTGGGGACCTTTATTAAAAATACTATGTTTATATGTTTGTGTCAGTGGATGCATATCAAAATTGGCAAGGAATTTTTTTGATTACTCTGCAACCTGATTTTTTGAATAATGTTCAAAAATGTATTAAAAACAATTATAATAGTTTTGTTAAACTTTGTAAAGAGAATCTACAAGTGGAAAAATTTACTGTTTTGAGCTACAAAGCTTCAGGTTAACTGTATGAACCAGGAGTATCCTATCTAATTAGATGTATTACCATGTCTGCTAGCATTTAATCTTACCTTTGGGGTTAAATTACATGTTAAAATTTATTTTTATGTTTTATTGAAGATATAGAAGCTTCCAAATATCTCGAAGAATGTGTGAAAGCCCCACAGTGGTCTATTTATTATATTTTAAACCATTATATCCCTACATTTATTTTTCCACTTGCATACTAAAAACTTCAAACCCAACAGATGCTTCTCTAGCCTATGGTGTTGAATTATTAAGTAAATAAAGTGTGTATTTTATAAATTGTTGTTAGTCATAAAATCTCATCCATGTGTTTAAGTTAAAATAATTTTAAATTATAAACTTGTACTATTGGCCTTTCTAAAATAATGAAACAAAGTTAAAAATATATAAGTAACGTTAGCTCTTCTGTGTAAGTTCACTTTGTCAAAAAAAAAATAAAATATATATATATATATATTAGAGTTAGGCCAATGTTCAATAATCATTATTCACATACCATACATTGTAACACTACTCTGCCTCAAACGTTATTTTGGGCCCAACAACGTGTAATGCGCTAAAAGTATTGCTCATTTATCTCCTTACCTACAGAAAAACCAAGAGATGCCTCCCTTAGCCGCATTTGTTCTTCTTGATCATCTGAGTCAGAAGATGATGTTAAGTATCGGGTCATGCTCAGTTTTCAGTTACATCTACTAAAGTGCCACAATGTCTAATACACTAGCCATACTTCTTTCGTGTTCACGACATGACAAATATCCAATCATTGTCATGTCAATTGTTTAAAGATCCAATCAGTGTTCTTTTCCGCCACAATTAAACCCGAATTAATCTTTTGTTCTCAAGCATGATTGTTGTGCATCGTGAAGCTCTTTAAAAAAAGCGCCATCTTGGTGAGAGCACATTTACCCCAACCACAACTGCCGTTCCCTCAGAATTTACAGCATTTTCGCTTTAAAACGCCCTGGGCGTTTATATATTTTTTATTTTAAGGGGGTGTTTATTGGAGAGGGGCGTTCATTTTAAAACTAAATATTTTACCGTACCATAATTTTTTCCCCACAGAAATCACTGATCATAAATCCCAAGTTTCAAATCATTAACTTCAACAAACTCATCTTCGGCCTCATTCTGGTTGATAAGGTTGAATTCATGATTTGCTTCTTCGACTTCTGAGTCAGTTGCCTTTTACGGATTTTTTTCTAGGATGCCGGCATCTTTTATACACTGAAATTGTTCTTTAAGAACTGTTGAACCTGAGGGACAATGTTGCCCCTTTTTAAAACAATGAATCATATC
>RDPX01000032.1:24042-81254 GCA_003991215.1 Morbakka virulenta
CGAAACAACTCCACCCCTGTCTACACTTACGTCCGCACTACCAAAGTATAAAATAGCCTTATCTACTCATTTCAGTAGCCTGACGATGGGAGAAGTATCTCTCGAAACGTAGCTCAGAAAAAAAGCTTACGACTCATGACATGATTAAAGCTCTTACATCTATGGCTTCCTCTGAGTCCATAAAGTTCAGAATTTTCAAGAAAAAATACGATGATACAATTAATAACACTTTAGTTGTAGCCATAGGGAGAAGAGAATTATTAAACGCCACCACAAATAAAAACAAATGCTGTACTTGTGTCTAAACAGATGCAACCGTTTGAAAGAATATTTAGATAAGATGTCCAACAGTAGGGATCTAGGAAAGGAGTGGTGCGATTAGTAAAATGTTAAGCTGACGTGCAAAAATGATCTGTTAAATATACCTCCTAACGTAAAAAAGAATAAAGCTACTGGAGCTATTTCAAATCAGGTTTTGTGCACTTCGAACCAAACGGTACTCAGTATGTTTCATGCAAAAACTTTAAAAAATGTTCACTTGTTTAAGTGGCTCTTTAAGAAATTTTAATTTCATTTTGTACAGGATTTTTTCTTGGTCACTCATAAAGTCTGTGATGGCTTCAAGTCTTTTCATTTCTCATCATAATGTTTTATAACTTATACTTTTATCTCAATCTAACAAGTATTGAAATCAGTAATAACGATATAAAAACACTCTTAATATCCTTAGTCTTATTTCATATATTTCATTATACTAAAGACATGCGTTATTTGTTTTGCAAAACTAAGGTTCTTGCTCCAAATTTCCCGAGGCTTATACCTGGAGAATTTAACAATAAAAGCTAAGATGTTTACATATGGGACCCTATTCAAATCGGAGCTATTTTAGGGCTCAAGGAAGGGACATAATTGTGGGTGTAGTTTACAGTAGGGACTCCCCTTCCCGTTCAGCCATCCCTCCCAGCCAAGACATTTGTTATAGAATACTTCTACAAACGTTACCTTTGTTTACACTGTTTGCTTTTCCATTTTTTTTGGTTTTGTATTTTATTTTCTCTTGTTTATCTCTGAAGTATGATTCACCATCGCTTTCACTTAACTTCCGTTTTTTTCTTCCGTCTCTAAAACACAATGAAGACACCGTTTATTTCTTAAAGTAATATAGTTTATAATGTACTTTTCACAGGAAGCAGTTATGTGCAGTTATTATGCTGTTATTTCATATTATGGAGGATCCAGGTGTTTCCAGAGGCCTTGCACAAGAATTTCAAATTTTGAGGCGCATTTTATGTAAATTGAAAAAAACCAATTTTTTTCATTAAATTTCAAATATATTTCTTTCGTTAAGCTCAAACAAACATATCACATATAGCTTAATCCTCTCACAACTGTGTAGATGTATCTCCAATGCCTTGCTCTCTTTACACAAATTCTACTGTGAATTAATCATCTAATTTCTTTATTTTTATTTTTTCTGTTTCTATGTGTATCCATATTCGTGTGTGACGAGAACTTCCGTGAAAGCTTCGGGAAAGCATACAGGAGAGTTGAATATGATTTTTTCATGATTGGAAATTTGGTGAGGATGCCAAGCTTTTCTCGAGATTTTGTTTTCTTCCTCATTATGTAGGGTGTTTACATATTTGCCTCAAAGGTGTGAAAGGTTTTTGTTTTGCCAAGAGTTCTTTAATACATTAAATTACAATTCCCAAACTCCGAGGTATAGATAAAGTTGCGTGATCAAATTTTGACAATAAAAATGATGACCATCAAAACTGGTAAGAACCCATTGACAATTGCCGTGAAACCTGTATACAAAACATTTGCATAGAATGTCTTCAAGGTGAGAACTGCATTTAGAGGTCTGCTTTTCTTCTTCATCATGTATCGTGTCAAAATAATTAATTCGAAAGCTCAAGAGGCGAGAACTTTGCTTTTTGACTTGTGACGAGTCAACAAGTCAACAAGTCAATAAAGTTACTCGTGTGAAAAGTAAGATTTTATAAATGAAGAATTCAAAACATATTTAAAACATGGACTCATTTAAAAGAAGGTGAATGATTTATTTTAAGTGATTATGGGAAGTAAAAAGTTTATTTTGGAAAAATGAAAATGTGGAAAAGCTGAAAAATCTTGTAGAAAGTGCAATTGAAGATTTAGCTGCTAATAAACGAGAGGAAATTAATTATATTCCAAGTCATTTCAAAGTTGATTCAAATTACCAAAAGTACAATACCAAACTGTCTTTATAAAAAGTTTCGTTTTGTAACAAATGAAAAATCATGAAACATTTAATAACAAAATGCGGGGATGGTTTTTATTGTAATAAAGTAGGGCCAAATAGAGTACAAAGGACTGGGAAATAAATTTCAAAATCAATCGTTAATCTTTTAAACGTTTTCCTTTGAAATGGTTTTGTGTTTTTGACTGATTTAAAGAGGTAGAGCTCATTTTTTAAAAAAGGAGTTTCCCTATTTGTGGAGGGTGGGGTCCAAAATTTTTATTGGGAGCTCTGCATCTGAGCCCACTATTTCATATGATTAATCGCAATTCTTGTTGCCAGTACGACATTCATTTTCCTGGATACGCCCCTGATTTGATCCACTCTTTAACAGAAAACTGCGGTGATGACAATATCGATTAACAGCATGATTTTGATAAGCTATACCATCGGGGAGCTGGGGGGCGCATTCCCACTGTCAAAGGCCGATGTAGGCTGTCTTCTACAAAAGTCACTAGTTCACCGTAATTTTAAGGTAAAATGCGAAACATCCAGTTAGTTTGAAAATTCAAACTTTTATTTTTTTTNAATAACAAAATGCGGGGATGGTTTTTATTGTAATAAAGTAGGGCCAAATAGAGTACAAAGGACTGGGAAATAAATTTCAAAATCAATCGTTAATCTTTTAAACGTTTTCCTTTGAAATGGTTTTGTGTTTTTGACTGATTTAAAGAGGTAGAGCTCATTTTTTAAAAAAGGAGTTTCCCTATTTGTGGAGGGTGGGGTCCAAAATTTTTATTGGGAGCTCTGCATCTGAGCCCACTATTTCATATGATTAATCGCCATTCTTGTTGCCAGAACGACATTCATTTTCCTGGATAGCTGGGGGGCGCATTCCCACTGTCAAAGGCCGATGTAGGCTGTCTTCTACAAAAGTCACTAGTTCACCGTAATTTTAAGGTAAAATGCGAAACATCCAGTTAGTTTGAAAATTCAAACTTTTATTTTTTTTTGTGAAGCACTGTATTCTTTCAGAAATTTAGATTTTAAGGCCTGATTGTTAAAAAAAGGGATGAATGTTATGTTTGGTGTTAAGTTCTAGAAGAAAAACGGGAAGGAAGAGATTGGTTATAATTTATTTCAGCTTAAGAAATAACTTGCAAGGTAGATTAGTATTCAGACTCAGATAACAAAGTCGAAACAATGTGAAGCTTTTACATTTTAGGAGAGTAACTTATCAGTAAAGTGAAAGTAAAGGAGTTCACTAAAATATAAAATCTTGTTGCTCCTTCTGAATCTTTATTTACCTTTTTCTGAAAGTGTTCCTTCAAGTGCAAATTATTCTCTTATGTTACTTATTGTGTCAGTTTTTTATTAGCTGCACAATTCACGTGATAATTATTAACATACAATAGTAATGTTATGGGGAACAAAGCAATGGTTTTATTGTTTAATAAATCAATTTTATAAATCGATAAAAAATGGAAGCCAGCACTCAATCAACATGCCTATAAATTTTTCTAGAAACAACCTCGTCTCCTATGTATGCTTCTATAGATTTCCTTTCTTGCTTGCTCAGAAAGCTCTAAATTAAATATAAATGCAAGCAATTACACCCATTTTGCCCCATATTTCACTTTCTCAAACGCCAAATAAAAACTAATTCAAAGCTAACTATTTACCTTCTTCCACCTCCATTATCTCTGAATCCTTTTGCAAATGGATTATTGTCAATTTTTAGCTGAGTTATCTAAAAATGCGCAGATATTTATATATTATTAATATTTGAAGAAGTTTACAACAGGACACAAAGGAAAACATTTCACTCTGGTTATTGACATGAAATTCCGGTAATACTGATTGTTGATGCTAAACTACCAAAGGTCACTTTGGTAAGCTGAATATTATTCGTAAATTCTTATATGACAGTTTTATATTTTGGGGTTGTAAAATTAAATGAATATCTTAAATTTCAAGTTTTCAAATATGTGATGTAACGAACAGATATATCACGTTCATATTCCCGTTTTGCTAAGATTGGGAGAGGATTTTTAAAGATTTTTATCATGTTGTGAAGAATTTCATGATCAAATAGCCTTCTGACCTTTTACCAAAGGATTTTGAAAAATGCATATTTTTCTCTTGGGAATTCAAGTTATAATCCTCTTTGTTACTATAAAACTCTACAAAGCACTTAGCCACTGTTCCTCAGATAAACATGCTATTTAACGTGGGGCAAAGATACTGTCTTAACAATGATTCTGCTTTTTAATTGCAAGAAGAATATTTTTAGGTCATATATATTTGTTTGTACTCTAGGTATTATATTCTATAATAGGTTTGTCCAAAAACGCACCGGCCAAAACTATTCAAACTGTGGCCGTTTTAATATTAAAACTTGATCTGAAGATAGAAGATATCCTGTTCTTAATTAGTTAGCTTCTACGAGAAAACAAACAATTAAAAACTTTCACCTACTCCATGCTTTATTTACAGTAGGATAGAAATGATTCTTCAGTGCAAATAATCCTTATAAAAACTGATTTTGATTTTCCGCTTTTCTCTAAAATATTCGACTATAATAGAAAAATTTGCAAAACGAAATTTTGCCAGGCCCTTGCTGAAGAAGCTAAAAGCCACTATAAAGGAAACAAAGAGATTTCATGTCAATGGTTTTGGTTTTTCTAAACAGACATTTACTTTATTACCATTTTTGAATTAGTGGTATCAATTTCTTCTCTGTAAAGGTTTTTCTAACAATGGAACTAATCGGGCGTAGTGATATCAGGGTCGTGGCGGGATCCGAACTGGGAACCGCACGAATGGTAAGCTGATGACCACTAGGTTACTAGTTTGCTAATATTGCGATTAAAAACTAAAAAGGAAATATAACTAAAAAAATTGTCTTGTAGAAGACACCTTGCAAAAAGGTGTTTTTACAGTTTTCAAACTTATTATTATCTAAGCGTAGAGTACTATCTCATCGTGTTACCTACCTTTTCATTTTGGTATGCAGTAACACCAATAAACTTCGCTTCAGGAAAGGAGAATGTGTGAAAATAATGGTGTCTCAATGAGTAAACATCACTGGCTCGAACGACATGTATCCTGGGTACATATCGGTGCATTGAATACAAAACGATCTGTCAATGAAAAAAAAAAACATCAGAAAAAAATGACAAACTTCTAAAACTATGGGTTTTTTTTGTTTCATATCTAAATATTTTGAATTATATATCCTATGTGCGTAATATGTTAGTCTTTCAAATTTTTATTAGTAAAGGGATTAAAGAAAATCAAGAATTTCAGGAATAATAATTACAGAACATTTACATGTAAATTATTTTTATCGCACATTGCACTCTCAATATTTATCCCCCATGCAAATTTTCCCCAACAATATTATTTCCTTTGCTTACTTCACATTTTTTTTCAATTGGCACCTAAGAGCTATCGATTAATTAAATAACTAAAAAATCAAATGAAATGACTGGTAAGGAAGGTCATATAGTATACTTAAAACTTGGCTTCAGTACCAGTATCAAATGTTTCAAAACATTTTGTAAGGTAACGTTTCCTTCTTATAGTGTACTGGGACTATTATGATTTTGAAAATTACTAGCTATCTGTGTGCTAGTTTGCAATAGTTTGAAGAATACACGTCAAGATTTCAGGTTTAAGGAAGTAAAAAATCAAAATTGCAAGGATTAGGTGGCTTTAAAAAGGCTTTGGTAAAGCATAACGTACCAGAAGGTAGTTAAGAATCCATAACAACTAAGGCTTCTTGTCCTATACCAGTAAGGTACTATTCTATTGGAAAATATAATTACATGTAAAGTTATGCATTAACAAAACAGAACTATTCAACAACTATTAATGAATAGCAAGAGTTGTAGCATAGATACCAAGAGTCCTGTATAGATATGGTACCATGTTCATCATACAAGGAACATTGAAGTAAAATTAAATTGTTTGTACCAGTTACTATGTTTTAATTTCAAAGGATGGTACGGATTAATGGATAGTACATACAACCAAGGAATTTGATTTGAAAAAAACTAAAAAAACAACAAACAATTCAATTCTAAATAATTAAAAAGCCATTTTTATTATTTAAGAAATCATACAATGAAACGTGTGCTCTCATAATAAGGTATCCATCTAAGACAAGAAACTGTGTTTGGGCACAAAGAAAAGAACAAATTGATGAATAATTTCATTAAATTCTTAGTATAAAGTTAGAGAGTAAATTAAACTTACATTTCCTTGCTGATCTACGGAACTGTTTGTTAGTTTGACTTTGTGAAACGAAATTGTTTGTTTAGACCATTGTGCACCAGTACTAGGGGAGTCTGGGTGAATATACATTCTACTTGGATGACTGTGTTCTGCTTTTCCTGCAATGACCCACTCAGATTTATGATACTTGTAACGGTTATCATCTAGAGGAATTACATCTAAGAGTAGGAAGTATTTAGCATTCGGATCAAGCCCTTTTAGGCTAACTCTCAAAGACGGGAACATTCTCCTAGGAATAAACAAGTAAAAAATCAAATGCAACTTACTAAAATGTCCAAAAAGCAGTAAGTACTAAAAGTTTGTAAAATACTAGGTAATGCGCTATAGCAAATAGTTTTTCTGGATGTTTATCTTAATTCTTTTGCATACTGTCAAATATTGCATAATAACTTTTCTTATTGACTATTTCCCCCCACTCTAATTTTTTTTCGAACCCAGGACTTTCTTTTTTTTCAATTTTAAATCGTAAAAATAAACAATGAAACAAATAAAATTTATTTCTTTGTTTGTTTTTTTTACTTTAGGAAAGGACTAATGAAATATTCAAAATAGTAAATTTGTGCAAGTGAATGCTTGTGCAAAGAACAATGAAAAATTTGACAAAGAGAGTCAAACCCAGAGGGATAACCAAGGTCAAAAATTTTTTGGATTAAATGCTGAACTTTATTAGTAATAAATCAGTTTATATAATACTAACACTGCGTATTAGATATATATGTATATATGTATATATACACGTGTATGCTTGTATTCATATTTGTGTTTCTGTGTAAAAGGGAAAGAGAATGTGGGGGGCAATTATTGGCACCTGTTGGTTTTTTTCAATTTCTGCTTGTCTTGACTTGGCAACTGGTGTTACTTTAGACCCTTGTTGCATTCCTCGCTACCCTTATTTCATCACCTGCTTACTAATTGTACCACCCGTAAATGAAAAATCTCTCGCCCCACCATTATTACTGCAGTCATTTAAAGACAGACATAAAA
This sequence comes from Morbakka virulenta, assembly GCA_003991215.1. Taxonomy (NCBI): domain Eukaryota; kingdom Metazoa; phylum Cnidaria; class Cubozoa; order Carybdeida; family Carukiidae; genus Morbakka; species Morbakka virulenta. The sequence goes on from RDPX01000032.1 coordinate 31,547, forward strand.
TATCAGTTAAGATTTCACCTGCTGTACTTTGGATGTCTTTCTTTACCCAGACATCACGATAAACATGGCACGTGGCAGGATGATATTGTTGCTCTGAAGAGCTAAATGGGATGAAGTAACTACCATGGTGGCGACTTTTGCGCTTGTCAAGTATGCCTCTTAGTTTCACTGATAGTCTACATTTGCAAGTCCAAGGAGGGATTTAAGGACACAACCATTATCTAAGTGTACGTATCAATAGATTTATCAGATTTTGTAAAAAAAGTGAGTTTTGAAAATTTATCACACAACAAAGAATAAAGATAAAGTAACCAGTTTTCTGTACGCAAATCATCATGGAATATAACGACACTCAACCACCAATGACAATAGTACTTAGTAAAGCATTCCAGAAAAAAATTGAATGATGTACAAATGGAACAAGTTAGAGCATAGATTACGATGAATGGAGACGATGTGTATGAAGTAGAAGCGGAAACAAATGAAGATAATATTGATGAATTGCGTGAGCCAGTTTTCAGAGTCGTTAAATCAACGAATGATGAAATTAGAATATGATAGATCAGGCTGGAAACCAAACGCATAATGAGAACTCAAATGAATTTATTAATGGGAACAGGGGTAAAATTGGAACAGCCCATGAAAACATATTTCGAGAGTTAAGCGTAACTGAAAACATGCCAATATCTGAAAAAGAACATCCCCCTAAACTATCCGTGAACAATACAACCACAACTAAAATTAAACTCTATAAAGTTGCTCTTAGGAAAATTGTAGAAAACACTGATAAATATAGCGTCGCTTAATAATCTTATGCACTCTATTGCCAAAGCAATTACCCTTCATACAGCTGTTAAAATTAAATCAAAAAGAAGCCACCAAAATGGAGAGTGAAAATTCAGAAAGAATTTGATTTTCTACGGAGAGAAATATCAATATTAGTGAAATGTCAAAAGGTGCTAACGTTAAGACCAGGAAGAGTATAAAGCTTAAAAAGAAGTACAATATTAATGATTTGAACTCTTATGCTACAGCAAAAGAAACACTTTAGCAAAAGATGCAAATAAAAGCACAAAGATTACGGCTTTTCAATAAAAGAAACAAATTTTACAGACAAAACAAGGTTTTCAAGACGAACGCAAAGGAGTTTTACGGAGAGCTAAGGAAAAGCAAGATTGAAGTTGAAGAGCCACCGAAAATAGAAGACATGGAAGAGTTCTGGAAGAGTATATGGGGTAATGAAAAGAAATTTAACTCTGAAGGGGAATGGATGTGTACAGAGGAAGAAAAAATGTCTGATGTTAGTGAACAGAAAAGGGAACCAATAATGATCGAAGAGCTCCAGTCTGCCACAGTACAGTTCCCAAAATGGAAATCCCCAGGACTCGACAAGATTCACAATTTTTGGTTGAATTCCTTAACAAAGTTAATGATTCCCTCACAAAATCTTACAATGACCTCATGCAAAATCATGATATTTTCTCTGACTGGGTAACTGAAGAGACAACATATTTATTGCAAGAGAGTGAAGAAACCCAGATTTCTAAAAGCCATAGACCAATTACCTGCCTTACAGCAACCTAGAAAAGTTTAACCTCAATAATAATTAAAAGATTATATAAGTTTCTTGAAAATAATTCAATCCCTTCAGAAGAACACAAAGGATGTAAGAGGGGATTCTTACGGATGTAGAGATCAGTGAATGATAAATAGAATGTTGTTAGAAAGCCGTAGGACTTAAAAGAGAAATATTAGTATTGTATGCTGTTCCCCACGACTGGATACCGAAAAGTCTAGACATGTACAAAATGTTCTCCATTCATCACTAGCTTTATTCGCAGTAGTATGGCTAAATGGAAAACACAACTCAATTTAATAACTCAGGCTCAGGTTATTCCATCTTCCACAAAATTATAAATCATCTTTTTTACATGGATGACCAGCAACTATTTGCGAAAAATGACCAACAGCTTGAAGGCTTACTTGTAACTGTTAGTGAATTTAGTAAAGATATCTGCACGGAGTTCAGACTTGTGCGAAGTGTGCGAAGGCAACATCTATGAAAGGAAAATTACAAGAAAGCACTTCGAGTAACCTTGATATTGAAACCACTTTTAAGGAGTCAAGCTATAAATATTTTGGAGTAAATGAAAAAGACGGAATAGAGCATTTCTCAATGAAAGAAAAAATCAGAAAAAGTTCCATCGAAGGATAAGGCTGGTCCTTAAAACAGAGTTAAACTCAAAGAATCGAGTAGAGGCTATACCCAAGGCCATACCCTTGTCACGGCAGTTGTACAGTATAGTTTTAACATTATAATTGAGAATATATCTCATCTACAGCGAATGGATAGAAAAACACGCAAACTATTAACATCAACCAGGTCACCTTACCCGAAAGCTTATCTTGATCGTCTGTACTTACCTAGAAAGGAAGGAGGTCTTGGCCTTGTTCAGTTGGAACTTTCTTTTACAAAAACAACGATAGCGATGGAACATTATTTAGAATTCTTAAATGCTTGGATGATGCGACTGGTTTTGCAACACAAAAATAGTAAAAAGCTTCACTCAGTATTCAGAGAAGCTACGAAATTTGAAAATGAATTAGAACCAGAAAGAATAGTTGAAGATGAAGAACTCCATGCAACAAAAGTAGCGAAAAAAGCGAAAGAACATGCAAAAAAGAAAGGTCAAAGCTAGCTAACAGAAAGGTACAGTCAGAAGGCTCTGCTTGGTCAATATGTAATCCGAAGCCAAAGCGCTGATGTCGATCAACAAGCAATTCATCAGTAGCTGAGGAGTGCAAGATTGGAAGCAGAAAATGAAGGCTTTATCACAACTGCGCAAGACCAAAGTCCCTTCTCGCGAAACTATCAAGCAAACATCTAAAAAATAGAGCAGACCCGAAATGCCTCTTTTGTGACAAACTTTTTTGAAACAATAGACCACCTAGTGTCTGGATGTCCTATCTTAACCCCCAGTGAGTATGTCAAGAGACATGATAGAACCAAACAATATCTACACTGGGGCATTTGCAAATACTATGGTATTGATACCCACCAGAACTGGTATGAATACCATCCCCCACCAGTAACTGAAACCCGAAATGTTACCATCCTATGAGACTTTCCAGTAAATACAGACAGAGCAATTCAAGCCAATCGCGAACATAGCCTCCACGAGATCCAGAAAATAGTTTAAACCAGTACTGCTCATATGCGAAAATGTTTTTCCACTTAAAGATTTTTTATACTTTTTTAATTATCACACTTTTATAGCTTTTCATGAACATTAAATAAAAAAATTAATTTCGTAGGCGAAAATATTTCATTTTCTATCAATTTAATTAAATTAATATTATTGCACATATCTATATTTTTATACTCATACAACTTTTTTACATACGAATCCATAGTCCATTTTTTACCTAAATGTCGTGTGTGTGTCTTACTTTAAAACCTTTGCTCGCCATAGGTCACTGGGGTGACCCTGTTAGGAATTGTATAAATATGCAACAAAAAGAAATTTGTTAATAATAACAGTAAAAATACTACTACTACTACTACTACTACTAATAATAATAATAATAATAATAATAATAATAATAATGATAATAACAATAGTAGTGTAAGTAGTGGTAGTAGTATCAGTTATAATAATAATAACAATGATAATAATAATAACAACTTAAAAATAACTTTTGGTGATAATTTGTAATATGGTCTTTGTTGTAATGTCTTGATAAATTAGAGACCAGTTTTGGTATATCGAACAATGTCAGCCTGCTTGAAAACACTTACACACTTCGAAAAGGCCTTCAAATGAAATGGATATCCAAGAAAGTCGTTTTAGAATAGAAACAACATTTGCAAATATTACTAAATAAATGAAACAGGAATTAAAACAAATAACCATTGTCGTGTTTGGTTATTTGGAGTGAAAAGGTCTGTAATTAAATTACATCAACCATAGAATTTGTACAAAAAAATATTTGGAATCACGGTAATTAAAACAAAAATGAATCAGCTGTAAATCACAATTATTGTTTGGAAGAACAAGAAAGTGTTTTTTAACAAGTATAGTTCGACAATGTTTCAGAGGTCGGAGATGACATGAAGAATCATTCATTTCAAGATTTTCAATTTTATCCTGTTGCTACTCCAGTACCAATTTGTCTACAGGTAATATTTTCACATTTTATTCAGAACAGTATGTTCTTGTTTCATACATTGAGTAAGAACTCGTTGGTATTCAGTGACACCTAAACGCAAGGTGATATAGCGTTAACACGTTACCTGCAAAGATCACACATTTTTCAATAGGGTCCGTATGCTTAGAAATAAGAAAGCACCAGCAACAAAAGCCATTGAACACACCAATGACGCAACCTGCATAAAATCTGCTTATCTTTCTAGATCAATATATAACTTGCTATAAATTCAAACCTTGAAGGTCATCACAAAAATTCAATCTAAAAAGGCTTCAAATTGAACTTTCGAAATATTTTCTCCTTATGGATACTGAAGTAAAGGTTTAGTTTTAGGGCATAAAAATTAAACTCATAAATATCTGAAAGAAACTTAACATTTCTGCCATCTTTATTTTTACTCTTTAAAAAATAAAGTAAAAGAGTGTTAAACAAATAATGAATCATTTATCGAAATATTTAGAATTTATTTCATGTAAAAACTATGAACTGGTTTCTAGTTTATTGCTTTCCTGGCTTGTGTTTCCCTGCAGTACAGTATTGCTACGAATGTCAAAATTTATATATTTATACAAATAATTTTACACAAAGTGTCAATATAAATTATGCAAATGGCAATCAATTTTTGTCAGAAGTCAGAAAACAGTGAATTAATTAATTTACCTTTGTGTTCTGAGTTGTAGCAGGAAGTTCATATTAAAATCGATATGTTTTAAGCTAATTTGAAAATTCAGTGCAGTGAGATCTTTGTATTCATCTAAAACACTGTAAGATGTGGCTTTAACACTTTCTACCAGCCGCAGTGAGTATGCATGGCGTCGCCAAATGTTCAGTTAAGAAGCATACAAAAGAATGTGGTTCACTGCTACCTTGCTTTTGGTAGCAGCAGCTCGTTGAAACTTTTTTTAATCTCTTTCATGGACGGGGTAATTATCTGCTCAGTAGGAAGCTTCTCTTTGACAGTTTACCTCCCGGGGAAGCTGGGGCGGTCTTCGATGTGAACAAATTTTCTTTTCTGTTCCTGTTCTTCACTGTTGCTGAGTTGACTTTAAAAAGAAGAAGATTTTTTACCCGTGATTAAAATGCCGTAACGCTAAACATGCTACATGAGACAAACGTGGTCGATGCTGCATTAAACTATTGCCAGCAGCTATCATGTAGCGGGCTGCTCCGTTAAGGGAAGAAAAACATTTCCTCTGTTTGCTTCCAGAATTTCGCCAATATTTCTTTGACATGTTACTTTCTGCTATTGACAGTCGTGTAAATTTTAGACTGAAGAAAGTAGGTCTGCATGAAAGCATGTAACAAGTAACTGTTGTTTTCGATCCCTTAATGTTTCACATTGCTTAAGAGCACTAAATTTCCTCTTACTCAAAATCACTATTCCACAAATTTGAAGGAGTGGTTAAACTTTTCAGCAAAATTTAGCAACAAAGCTCCTAGCTTTCCACAAATTCAACGTTGCAGCTTTAGACATAGCTTCTCTTTTATTTTATTTTATTGTAGATCTAAACAAATAGTACTCTAATGTTCATTTACGTGTTCGTCAAGCGACGGAACAAGAGTTAATTTATTTATGTCATTATTTTATAGCTTTTAATCACCTGTACTTGTTTTGGTACTGTCACCAGACAATTGCACAAAAAATATTGGTAAAGTTGCAAAAAGGTGCGCTAATAGTAAGAGTTGCAGGCAAGTTATATGGGAAAGACACAGTTTCCATGGTAAATATAACCAGATTTTGATGTCTTACGACACAGGAAAGCTAAGATAAAAAGGAGAAAATACTTGCCCTATTCATGACATTTGCCTTGACCCTATGCCTACTAATTTCAACAATTATCCAAATATGTTTCTCTGAACCCTACTAAATCTAGCATTTCAACTGGAATATGAGGTATTTGATTATATAATTTCATATTAGAGAGATATTATAACAAGGGTGGACATAAGGTTAGTAAGGTTGTTAGATATAAATAACACCAATGCAAAAGGAAGTTTTATTACACTTCATGCACTGGTCAAGTTCAGAGCATATACAAGTATTAATTTATTACTTATTACTTACTTATCTATTTTTATACACAGGACTTATATGAAAAACAGTTATGTAAACTGCTATAATGCACCTCTTGAAATATTATCAAATAAATAAATCAATAAATAAGGGCATCCAGAGTAAATTCAGAATTTGTTAATTTCTATTATCAGAATTTCTCCACTTCTTCTTCTTCTTCTTCTTTGCAGGTTCCCAAAGATCAGGGGTCTGCAGCACGAATCTTCCTTCTCCACAGTAGTCTTTCCATTGTCTGTTCATCTCTCACTCCTTTCTTCTCCATGTCTCTCCTGATAGTATCTCGCCATCTCAACCTCTGCCTTCCCCTTGATCTCTTTCCCTTCACTGGCTCTGCCCATGCTTTAAAAATCCAATCCTGTTCCTCTCTTCTTCGAACGTGGCCATACCACCTCAGCCGAGCCTCACGTAACTTTTCTGCAATGGACACTACACCTGCACTAGCTCTTATTTCTTCATTTGTGCATCTCTCCATCAAAGATATGCCCATTATCCACCTCAGCATTCTCATTTCTGTGCGTACAAGCAAGTCCTCCTCATATTTTCGCAGTGCCCAAGTCTCTGCTCCATATAACAGCACAGGCCTTACCACAGTCTTGTATATCTTGACTTTCACTCTTCTTGGGATTCTTTGGTCACACACAACTCCTTTCACTTCCCTCCACTTGTTCCAGCCGCACTTCACCCTTTCCTTTACTTCTTCTTCACATCCTCCTGTATCTTTGACAGTGGACCCCAAGTACCTGAATTTTTCACTTTGCTTCAGTTCTGTCCCATGTCTATCTTTGACTTCTATCCGTTCCTCACCATTCTTTGAGCTTACCATCACTTCTGTCTTACCAGCATTCATTTTCAGTCCCCTTCTCTCCAGTGCACCCTGCCAGCGTCCTAGTCTCTCTTGCAGTGCTTCCTTGGAGTCTGCGGTGATGCCCCCTTAATTCAATGAGGAGTTATTCCCAGAGGAAATAATGAAGAAAGCTTTATCAGTACATTTATAACGTATATAAAATAGTATGATTATAATCACTATACTGTTAAGAGTCATGGTAACTGTAGGTGAAACTGGTGAGCATATTACATAGATGATCAGAGTTGAGCCAACTGAATGATTTGGGAACTCTTGTATTTTTAGTCCTGTAATTTTAACCAAATCTTCAAGAAAAAAACTTCAATGAATTTACCTTCCCGTCTTTGTAATAATCATCTCTGTTTTCAAAGTATCGAATGTTTTCCAAAGCTCTTTGTTTTCCAGAATCACATTAATGGCAACGTCTTGTTGGGCTGGCAGTGGTTGTTGTCTTATCGAATGGTAGATACTTGGAGGTTTATGTTCATCTTTGATACCGTCTTCGTAAGCTTTGCTGTGTCCGTAAGTTTGTGGATATTCTTTTTACATAAAAAGATAAAAATAGTAGTTACTTACAGTTTAATCTATGCAAATGTGTTATTCTAACAATAATTTATTCATGGATACCAAAAGATGTCTTGCAAAGTTCAAATAATTTATTTATTTCTAAACTTATATACATAACCGTCTCCCAGAAGTCATCTTTTATAATTTAAATTTTAAATCTTTATTTGTCAATTTCTTTTCTCCTGAAGTACTCAGATGGAGTCAATGAACCCTAATACTAATTCTTAACATGATAATAGTTATAAAAGATGACTTTTGGAAGAGTATTTCTCCATTGCATTCAAATAAGTAATTCACTCAAAAATATGAAAATGTGTATTGTAATTAATAATGCTCAGGTCAAGTACATAATAAAGTCAAACTCCATATTTTGCCTTGAAAATTCAGTATAAAACTTTATATTCCATACTAATTTGTTTGAAAGTCGAAACTACAGGTCCCAGACAGGCTATTAAATTATTTTATATTCCTGATATTTTTGGTGCAGTTGGACGATTCGCTGCTTTTAATAAATTTACTTTCAAGTTGTAAACATTGCTACGAAATACTTGGTTCAGGCGTGACTGCCCAGTATTTAATAATTTAAAAGTTTTGTCATAAGGAGATGTTGATCACTTTATTCTGTATTATTCAAAATGCATTTAAGTTATATAAAGTGAAGTTATAATCTCCTTGAGAGTGATTTTTTTGTAATTATAGAGATTAAGTGAGCAAGCATTACCCCTTGCTTTTATGACCTCATTTAAAAATTGACTCGTCTTGAAGTTAATTTTCTAAGACAGCCGTTGTTTCATGAATGCGAGAACAAAGTGTTATTTCCGGAAGTCCTGCACATCGAGTTTCGCCAAAGTTTGAAAAGCCTAACAGCAAATAGTATAATAAAATGGGAAAGTGACTGCTGTTTAAATTTAAACTTGAACACAATATGTTAGTAAACTTTACTATAAAGCTGAACAAATTGTAATATTGGGTCTTTTATTTTTAATTAACTAATTTTTTCACGTTTTGTTATCGCCGTTCTTGTTACCTCCTTTTTATTTGTCACCTTATTTCCACTTACGAGTGAGGTTTATAGATACATCTTAAGTAATTTTCACTATTAAATTCCAAAAAAAGTAATTGTTTTCAACAGGATATCTCTGTCTTTTGTAAGCACGTATACTAGAACCACATCAGAATATCAGAGCATTAGATAAATTTTAATCCATTCACAACATCAATCTCGAGATATTTGATCATTGTTATCTGCTGATATGAGACAAAAAATACAGTTGTTGAGCTATACAGGTTTTTGTATGCAAGCAGGATACTGCTCAGTATAAAAAATGTTTGTTTTTAATCGAAATTCAATACTAATGTTCTTACGGAGTTGCTTACATTTTCTCATATTTGTCAAAGAAATCAAACAAAAAGAGGGGAAAAAAATTGTTCAAATTTCTGTTAAAAAACCCAACAGAAGTACAGTGATAAAGGGTGGGTTTACACGATGATATTTTCCTAAACTTTTTGTTGATATTGGTCCGTTGTGCTGAAAAAAGATCTTGCAAAAGCTTAAATTGTTGGTCAAAGCTTTGCAAACAATTATTGGCATAACGCCAAGGCTTCAAACCTTTATCCGATAAAGAAAAGGAGGTACCATTATTATAAGTATTAATTTATGGTACCTCTTTTTCTTTATCGGATAAAGGTTTGAAGCCTTGGCGTTATGCCAATAATTGTTTGCAAAGCTTTGACCAACAATTTAAGCTTTTGCAAGATCTTTTTTCAGCACAACGGACCAATTATTTTCTTGATATCGCTGAACGTACCTTGCAGCGGAAAATGATGGGCATCGCTAAGACATAAACTAGTTTGTTGAAGCCTCACCATTTTTACCAGTAAACTAAAATAGTAAAACAAACTGGGAGGATATTGTGGTAAGTCTAGGGCTCCAGTCCCATCAGCCCACTCTTAAATTTTTGTTGAAACGTTTCGGAGGTTATCTCAGAAGAAAACATAATTTTGTACTCTTAAAAATTTGTCGCTAATTAGCATCCTCTACCCAACCAATTAGAATCCTGGATTTCCCTCTCACACCATTAAAAATAAATACTTGGAGATAGCTGTATTATTTTAATAAAGCAACAGATTTAACAACGAATAGGTGTAACAATAAAAAGGTTCTTTTCATAAACTAACAACAACCACGTGTCTACGAAATGATCCTTTTTTTAGTCTCCAAGTTATTAAGCAAACTACCTAAAATATGCAAATAGGAATGGTATAGAAATTTTAACTTTAGTCCAGTTTTTAAACCAAGAGTTCGATATCAAGAGATGAAGAAACACAGTTTGTTTTATAGCGCAGTTCAATTGCGAAGGGGCCCCTCAAGAGCTAGAAAATTATTCTGGAAAGATTCCCCTTGTTTTTTCTGGATATATACTAGGCTTGTAACCCCTTTAACCTAGCAGATGAAGATTAAAAGGAAGGTCCCTGCATTTCACTTTCCCCATTGACCATCAGTCACATTTTTGTCCTTAACCTCATCAACAAATCCTGCAAGAATATACGATTCTCGCGAGTTTGATCTTAACTTGCTCTGTATTTACGTTTTTAATCTTTGTACTAAAAATCCCCAAAATCACAGTTATAGTCCAAAAGCATTTTCTGTTATACTACAAAAGCGGGGTATTCTGAGATAAAACAGTATAGTCCAAACATGTTCAGGGTGAGATTTCATGCAAATCACTGAAAATACATGTCTCCAACAAATGCAAATGGTGCCCCTTTATTTCTATTAGGCGTTCAAGCAGGATTTGTGACCTTCGTAATGGTCTATCTGCTGGCAAATTTAAATTCCGTGCCAAAACACTCTGAGCAAACAACCAGTTTCTATACACACAGCCATCACTAATCCTTCCTTGACAGCCAATATCTGCGTATATTACCTTGCAGTCAAAGTGCACAAAGCTACAAAGACCATACTATAAAATCCTTTATAATTATACAAAGTCGCAATTGAATTTTCAAGGTAATAACCTGTAATTTATTTCCTATCTACGGCTGGAAAAACTTTTGAAAGTTGCCTTTTCCCCATATTTTATAACTAGATACATGACCAAGATAATTGAAGATAGTCTTACCTAAAATATTTATATTCTATCATGTCATATCTTATCACGTCATTTTCTACCCATTGGATTGGTGCCCCATTTGCTGTTTTTAGCTCAATGTCCGAACAAGTGGGCCAAAATGGTCAGCTGTACAGGCTGTGGTTTACTATTTGTATTACCCGTTTCTACATTCATCGTTATGAAATGCCAATCACCACCTCTATCCGCCAACCTCAATTTGCATATGAATCCAGTATAAAAACTTGCTTCTCGTTTTTAAAGGTGTTTTTTTCACAAAAGCCTCCTTGTTCTTGTGTTCTTTTTCAACACGCAAGCAATTATAATAGTGTTTGTTGCATCAGTCTCAATGTCAATCATTTTTCTGAAACAAGTTTAAATTGTACGGATAAGCAGTGCATCTCAATAAAAATTTTATGCAAAAGGTACCTAAGAGGTACAATAAAAAAGGAACTTAAAATGACGAACTGTCGAAGAGCGTTACTAGGTCTGCTTCAACTTGACATACACACAAAATCTAGTAACATTTGCTTTTGGTTCCTTGTTATTTCGGCAGTGACTCATTGATCCAAACACCCAATAGTCATCCAATTTTTGTGTGTTACATCAATTTGACTTTTTAATTTTATCAGCCTCCGTCAAGTCAAGTTCCCCGTTTATTTTTCCTCCTTTTTCTCAAATGGGTAAAATCTGAGTCCTCCAGTCATACATAGATTTAACATTATTTCCTAAAATATGTTGATTTTAGTTTCCATTACTACTTTGTGTTCCTTACCATTTCTTTACCTATGTTCCAACACTTGTTCTTAAATCAGTTTGAAGTCGAAAAAGATCAGAACCAACACTTTACTAGCTATTATAAAAGCATGATCAAAAGTATTCGGTAAATCAAAATAGTGGACTAGTATACTCAAAGCATTTGTGGCACAATAGTTTGCGTAGCAGATGGAGAAAGGCAGAAGGTCCGAAACTTTACAGAATTGTTTTCCTTTGCAGAAAGGTTACAAATACTTTTTCTCGTGGTTTTCTTAAATGACATATTGGCGCTTACGTAAGGAATTGATGAGAATATTTGCCCTCATGAAACTGGGAGGAAAATATTCAAAATTTGAAACAGGCATCTTTCTTTTCCATTGGGATTAATAATGCTATGTTTAATTGTTTGTAAAGAGTAAAAAGTACCATACGAAAGCATGGAGCCCCTGACAATTATGAGTTAGAGTATGCCTATCGAATCAGCAATACTCCATAAGCAAGGTCTGTCAAGAAGATGAAAACGACTGAAACGAACAAACTGCTAAACACAGCGATAAATATCTTTCAAAGGCCAAGACATCCTCCTAAACCAAAAGATCGATGTGCGGATACACTGTTAGGGAAAATGGATTCAAAAGTCATGGAAGGAATCCCGGAGGCCTTCGCAAAGGATATGGTATAAATTGGTATGCAACGGTTATTGTTCCGGCTGAGGTATGGGGTATACTATCAAATGCAACAAATGAAATGTTACATCAGCCAATGACTAGTAACAATGAACCATGCTCATTTTAAAGGATTGTCCCACTTAACCCTAAAACATCATCTCCTACCATAGATCTAAAAGGTCAAAGTGCAGGACAGGACATGTACAACAGAACAAAGTCGTAAGACTATTCATAAAAAAGTAAATAACAATTAGGCCAGCACAAGGGATAATTTTCTAGATTCCTACATGCTATTAGTGTAAACAAACTCGGATTTTGCTATAGTAATTGCTCCACTTTTGTGAATTATACACCTATCTGTTGTTGACTCTTGCTTTATTGAAATAAAATTCAGGTATCAGCAACTTTTTTCCAGTCGTGGTGGTGGTAGCGATTGGAGAACCAGGATGTTAATTGGTTGGTAAAGGATGTCAGTTACTGAAAATATTTAAAATGTCGGAATGTCTAGCAAGTCGCGCTTGAGCGGGATGAAGGCAAAATGGGATGGCATAGAATTGTATTTGATTGTTGCCTGTAAATCTCTAAGCTGATCACTGATCTCAATATACTTTGTGGAAGATTGCAGTTTATAATGACTCCGCCGTGTCTATTATTTTCCACTGTAAGCTAAGTTAAGCAATATTGACAAAATAGTCATTATTTAAGCATTCATTTGTGAAGTCTTTCTTTTCCTTTATTAGAAATGGTCTTGAAGCTTTAGCATTGCGTCAGTAATAGTCGGCGCCTTAAAAAAAACGATGGTAGAGGTTTTGTTTTAACTGACTGAAAACAGTGTTTTGAGTACTGATTAGTAAAACACGAAATGTGTTGTTCTTATTACACCCTATAAAATAATAACTGACAATTGTTCTAGTTTTAAGTTCTGGCAGACCTTAATATTTAGAACAACCCTTGTACTGTTTCTTGCAGATAAATCAATTGCTAAGGATTCTAAAATAGTAAACCAGTAAGTGGTCAACAAGTCCATCTCAATCCTTTTTTGACAGTCAAAATCATTCCTCTGTTCAAAAGCTCTTTCTTGCTGGTATTTCAGTAATGCTTTTTCCTTCCATCAGAAACGTCTTAAACAATGTGTTCATGCAGGCGTGTCCAAAATGACTAGATTTTTTAACTTTTTGATTCAATTGATGAAAAAAAAACAATTGAAAAGGGGTTGAAATATCCGCGTCATTCACAAGGTAGTTACTAACTTGGTTTACGGTTTTGAATACCGTAAAATACACGAAGCGTAATCCATCAATATTGAAACAAAGCTTTTAGTATGTGGATAGGTATTTTGCCTGTTCAATTTAATCTCTTTTGTTCTTCAGCTTGTGGGTAAATAGTGTGTCTAGGCATCTAAAGGCACCTGTCGAGAATTATTAGAAACCTATGGAAAGCTACCTTAAAATGTAAAAGCCAGCTGTTATTTTACGCTTATTAGACATGCATAGACATGTAGTATATCATTTCTACACTGACTTACCATAATGTTAAAATTTCATCGACATAAGATAAAAAATTTTCATGTTTTGAGATCAAACAGTTATGGAAAAACACGTTAATTGAACGTGAATATTTCAAAATCGTCCTAAAAATTAGATACTTATTTTACTGTTCATGCTACAGAAACGCATCATGGACTTGCCAAATATTTAGTGGAGGCACTCTAATTTCAAGTATTACAGATAGTAAAAACACTATACAAACCAATAAACACATAGAAGCCAAAAAATTGTATTTAAGTTATAAACTCTTATAAAACCTGTTAGTAAAAGCTGGCTGACAACAAAAAAATATATACGATGTTTTATTTATTTGTAAAAGAAAAGTGCTGTTGGAAGGGAATGATTCCGATGATAATTGAAAAGGCTTAGAAAATACCTTCAATGACAAAAAAATGACGAAGGAGCTTCATTTAGTTGATAATTTATCTTAATAAAAAAGAACGGTTTTAAAGTCTTTAAATATGGCTCTTTGGGCTTTCCAAAATAGTGGGGTCATGAATTTCATGTAAAATAGAAAAGCGATGATGCTTTTAATACTTGAATGGCTTTAGAAAATAGAAAAGTGATAATTCTTTAATGGCCTCCCTTGTAACAGCTTTCCATTTCATCTTTTATGTCTCTTTCATCTCACGAAAGAGTGAGATTTTGAAAGCAGAATCAACTTCCTCAGATGACGTGAATGGAATCGTACTATATACCACATTGCAAATTAATACATTCAAGATATAAAATGACAATGATAAAAAATCTAATAGTTTAGACAACACCAAGAAAGTAAATAGATAGATTAAGGGTTTTTTTTAAGAGGTTAGCCAGTGAGTCTTCAGCATGTAATTAATAATCCTAGTCTTTGGTCTTCCTTTTCCTATAAAATTTGTCATGAGTTAGCTCAATGTTGATAAGTAAACAGCAATTTAAAGAGTTAATTTTGTCGCCTCATTTTGCTTTAATACGTACCACACTTCTGTTGTGACAAAACCTGTCCAATCATTAAACAACACTCAAGTCAAATAAACATACAGTTGCTTCTAAAAATCTTTGCTCTTCCCACGGTCGATAGTGAATGAATCAAGTAAGAAAACTTCAGAAAATGTTGGTAAAAAATAAGTTGGACTCAATTTTGTTCTCCTAGCTCTACAACAAAGGCAAATAAAATAATCTTTTTTGATAAAATGAAACGACAATGCCTGAACTTCTATCAAGGCTATTAGAATCAAGGTTTCAAAAATTGAATTCATGAAGAAAAATTTCCGAAGAACATTCAAAGGGTAGGATGGAATAATTAAAAATTACTTCAGATTTTGCAAAAGGGTTCGCATAAAAGAGTAATGCATGGTAACTTAACAACTTTTCTAACTTTAAGGGTTACACTATAGCTATAGTTTTTCTTACGAAAATGGCCATTTCTAATTCATTTCTTTGAACCTCAAAAATTCAAGCAAACAGAAAGTAAAGTTTTCTGGTGGCTGCTAACAAAGCTTTTTAATTTATTGAGTAAATTTTTACAACAATTTTATATATATGACAAAGTCATGGCTCAATCCATTGACAAAAAAAGACATGTCTGTATGTTAAGAAAGAGGAAGCTGCCATTTAATGATCCCTTGTAACAGCTTACTAAATAATGATATTTTGAAAGCAGAAACAATTTCCTCAGATGACGTGAATGAAATCGTACTATATACCACATTGCAAATTAATACATTCAAGATATAAAATGACAATGATAAAAAATCTAATAGTTTAGACAACACCAAGGAAGTAAATAGATAGATTAAGGGTTTTTTAAGAGGTTAGCCAAATCAAAACCTAGTTTATTACCAGTGTTTAAGCTATTCAACCCAGAATGACAAATTGGAAGAAATATACCTCCAAAACCAGTCCCTGGGAACAAACAAATAAATCGTACTTCAAAAGCCACAGAAAACACCATTGTTCTTATAAGATGGAATGGAGATTTGGTTTCTTAACCCAACAACCATAAGAAAACAATGACAATTTATGAAATACATGTTATGGCATACAGGCAGAGATATACCAAGTTTAGTATTTTCGTTGTATAATTTTGGTTTCAAAGAAAACTATTTTAGTATTAAAGTTGTGTTGTTTTTTTTCTTTCACTTTCCATGTCATTGGTATTTCTGCCTTGGAAATTAAAGCAGCTTCGTTAATGTGAAAATGTAACACTCTTATTCAAAGTAAATGTCATTGTTTATTATGCCTCAATTCACAAAGTTTCTGAAAGCATTTGTTTATAGATACCGTAATCGTTTGAATAAGCGCCCCCCCCCTTTGTCCTAGAGTGGCGCTTATTCGAATTTTCGGAATTCACGGAGAAAATCGATTAAAAAATTCAATACCTTGNTTAAAGTTGTGTTGTTTTTTTTCTTTCACTTTCCATGTCATTGGTATTTCTGCCTTGGAAATTAAAGCAGCTTCGTTAATGTGATACAGGCAGAGATATACCAAGTTTAGTATTTTCGTTGTATAACTTAGGTTTCAAAGAAAACTATTTTAGCATTAAAGTTGTGTTGTTTTTTTTCTTTCACTTTCCATGTCATTGGTATTTCTGCCTTGGAAATAAAAGCAGCTTCGTTAATGTGAAAATGTAACACTCTTATTCAAAGTAAATGTCATTGTTTATTATGCCTCAATTCACAAAGTTTCTGAAAGCATTTGTTTATAGATACCGTAATCGTTTGAATAAGCGCCCCCCCCTTTGTCCTAGAGTGGCGCTTATTCGAATTTTCGGAATTCACGGAGAAAATCGATTAAAAAATTCAATACCTTGCATAGAGGGAAGGGAACACTTGGAAAAGAAAGAATAACACTTTTTCTTTAACAATTTTTATTCTGTTTTTGTTTTTCTTATCAAGAAACTTCTTCAATTTACTGTCCACTACCGTAATCGTTTGAATAAGCGCGCCTCTCGAATAAGCGCCTCCCTGAAAAGCATAAAAATTATTCGAACGATTACGGTACTCTTTTCATTGATGTTTCTCTTTACTGAAGAAGTGTAATAAATATTTTGTAATGTGGGACACCCCTGTTTATCTTACTGAGGAATCTTTTTTATTAATGACTCTAATAATTACAACGTAGAATCCCATAACATGCTAAGGAAATATCTTTGAATGCCATAAACTGTACAACGAAGTTTATGGATGTAATCCAATTCAAACTGCTTAAAAGAAAGATATGAATAAATATCTTCTGTTTTATAACAAAATATAGAACAACAAGAAAAGAGGCCAAATGTGTTACCTTCCAAGGGCCTTTTCCCTAAAAATTACCCGTAAAAAGATGATCGTGGAAAAATCTACATATTATTTATCCCGGAACTTTAGCAGTGCTAGTAAATTCAACAGTATCTTTGATAGCAAAATGATAAATACTAACGCTATGGATTCTGGTCTTTGCAATAACGTTCCTAGGAATTTAATTGGAATCTATAATCTAGCATACTAATATGATATGGGTTATTATGCTGTAGACTCAACTATTTACTTATGGCCTCAGGTGCGATGTGACCCACGAAGATTTACGTTAAAGTTTGATGCCAACAACTCGATTATGAGCCAATCAGTTTAAGCATTGAAAGCATTTCTAAGGCTTCCTACTGAGTTATTTGTACAGTGATACTTTTCCATTTAAAAGGCATATAATCATGTAAAAAAATAAAGAAGCTTGATTTTAACTCAGTGATGCTTTTTTTAGGAACTACCACCAAGCGTTACCAACAGAGGATGTAGAAAGATCTAAAGCCATTCAGAGCAGTTTTTACTTTGAGGTGCAAACCGAAATGTGTTACTTAACACCAACGACAATCTATATTTTTTGTATCGGATGAATGAAATTTGGATCTACCTAAAAATTTTAAACATTACTTCTGTTTAGTTTTTTATCTATTAATAAGTATGTGGTTTCTCTACCATTCTTTCTTTCTGTCTTTCTTTCTTTCTTTCATTCTGTTATTTCAATTTATGTATCCATTTTTATATATAATATGTGAATTAATCAATAAGCCTACCCATCCATCCATCCATCTATCTATCTATCTATCTATCTATCTATCTATCTATCTATCTATCTATCTATTTATCTATCTATCTACCTATCGAAAAACTCTAGCCATAGAGTGGTNTACTTCTGTTTAGTTTTTTTATCTATTAATAAGTATGTGGTTTCTCTACCATTCTTTCTTTCTGTCTTTCTTTCTTTCTTTCATTCTGTTATTTCAATTTATGTATCCATTTTTATATATAATATGTGAATTAATCAATAAGCCTACCCATCCATCCATCTATCTATCTATCTATCTATCTATCTATCTATTTATCTATCTATCTACCTATCGAAAAACTCTAGCCATACAGTGGTATACTCTTTTCTGAACTAGTAAAGATTTAATACCAATGATTATTCTTACTCACCTGGCAGAAAATGATCAGGGTGGAAAGGTAATTGATTGTGATGGTATGGTCCTGACATAGCAAATCTGGGGGCCATAAATGGATAAACCTTTCCCTTTTCATTATAGGTTTGACAGTTGTCGTAATATCCGTAATTTGAACATGGCTGTGTATATCTTGTCAAGCTGCTTTCATTCCAAGGCGTTTCCATATTGTTAACGGACGTCTATCCGTGCTAGCTGTTTTGAAAAGCTGGGAAAACCAGTTTTTAATAAAGCTTGTCTATTAAGTCTTGTTACAAAATTGTATGAAAAAAATTGATTTACTGCATCTAGATGAATATAGTTTCAAACTGCTTCTCCGAGAGATCTTGCTGTCCTTGTAAGACGAAAATGTAAAAAACTGTACTTGCAGAACTCTCTTTCCGCTTAAGTATTAAGTCTATGGTTACCAGGCCCAGGCTAGTCCCATTCCGTATTTATAAGTAAGTCCTGAACGCACCTCGAAGAAGCTGTACAATATGCAGGTATTATATTATTTTAGTGGCTTTTGTTGTTTTAACCCTTGTTTAACTAGAGGTGTTTAGCAGAAAGATATTTAAATGAAGATTAGCTTTCGTTTGTTTGAGAGCTGTGAATTCCCTTGTATGCAATGCTTTTCTTTCTCTTTTGTAACACCAGAGGTGTGAGTTTAGTTTTGTAACCTGTTGAATGCACAATATCGCAGGCAGCTATTGAACCCGTTCACCTACAATGTATAATGCCAGAACATAACTTCTTTAAGTAATTGTTTATCTGCTGATATTATAGTCAGTAGCTTCAAAAAAGTATTGCTGCCAAAGTTTGCACTGGATTTTTGTATGTGAGCGATAAAATTAATGCCAGTGAAATTGTTGATTAATCAAAAAGGAATTTGTAAATATTGTGTTTTGCTTTATTGGTAAATGAAGTTTATTTTTCCATATCCTCATATCCTCAAAAGGCCTTTGACAATGTTTGCACAAAGCCATTGTTAATACCACTTTACTTTTTAAGTCTAAATAGCACGAGGCACCAAACTAAAATTGACTCAATACCTGTAGTAAAAACCCAACTTAAAAACTCGGAAGCAAAACCAGTAGTTGAATGAAGTGAATTTATCTCTAACTCGTTGATTGTTATAGAAAAGCGAAATAATTTTGAGATATTACGATGTTTTATAATGAACAGAAATCAAGATTTTTAAAAAATAAGATGGGTTGGTACTTCATCTGTCTGCAATAGATTTATGAACAAATAATATTTGGTGACATTTAATGTCAAAAAAGTGCCAAATTTTGGAGAGAAGGCGCAAATATTTTTATGTAATCATAAATATTTTAACAAAAATGAATATAGATGAAAGAAAAGTAAAATGCTGAGGAAGTTTTGTGGCTCCAAATACAAACTTGTTCCTCTGAGGAAAATAAGCTTTACTTTTAGGTAGAAGAGTTTAAGAAAAGTAATGTAATATTCACACGAGAAATAAAAAAAAATAGTGTATTTCTTTAATTTCGGGGTCAGCAAATCACTTTTAATTGCATTAATCAGAACTTTAAAAAACTTCTATTTTTTACTTAATGAACGAGAACACAGTGGATTAAGGAAATTTGGTTTCAACCCCTTTTTATTTCCACAACTAATATTACGTTTCTCATTTAGATGCATTTTAGCCTCTTGTGATGTGTTGGGTAATAATGGAATATTCTAAGTTCAAAACTTCTTATTCGTACCTATTTAAGGCCTGAAAAAGTGGTTAAATGAAGTCACCTTAGTATTTCCTGGATAAAGGTTTTGATACTTTTAGTTGGAATTTCAGACATAATTATAATATAATATCCGTTTCTCAGAACTGACAATGGGATATCATCCTAGTTGCCCGCTGTCCAGCGTCTCTTGTGACTGTAGAGACCTATCCTTGAGTGACAGTTCTTGTTTCACAGTCCACATGTTTATGTAGGCTTTCTGCAGGCTCGCTTTTCTGTTACAACATCATTTAGTCTCTCTATCTCAGATTCAAGATGCTAAGTCAGGGTGCCTCTCCACTTTGAGTGATAATTGGCCAAGCTCTCCAATAACTCCATGCTAATGTTGGTGAGCTTTATGTCTCTCTTGACCACGCCACGGTAACGTAATTGTGGCAGTCCAGAGGCTCTTCTTTCAGAGACCAGCTTTGACAAAAGGATTTTAGTTGAGATATGGCCATCCTACTTCCTACGTTATTATCCTCCAACACAGACAAATTGCAAACACATCACACAGACACTACAACATCTTACATTTCATACCATTACCTTTAAACATCACAACACAAGGAACATACACATCCAGCCACCGCACCAAACAAGCAGTCAATCTCCCCAACAACAAAATAATAGACACGCTTCCCTTATAAACTACACCTCACAAGACTTCGTTGCGGCCATCTTCAACCACTAAATACCAACAAATGCCGCATAGACAACACCCAATGACATGCCCACTCTCCCAAGATTGCCCTAACTTGTCGTCCCTGACAACATAAAATAAAAAATGTCCTACAGTTATGGTCAGATACAGTGGGGGAGGTTTCTTTTCTTTGCATTGTGCAGTCTTCCTGGCATTAGTGCCTGGGGAACCAAAACAACTACTGGAGTCCACATTTACTTCGTATCTACCTTACATTTTTATAGCTAGATAGGAATGAGATTAATTTATAACGGCGTTAAACTCCTTTATGGGTGAAAATTTTACTATATTAGTTGTTACACCTGATGTGTATAGTGGAAACTGTAGTTAAACATATATATAATTTTTTAGTTATTTAACGTCATTTTCCCCCATTGGGGATCAGACGGTGCCCTTCAGAGGGGCTTTGATTTGGCAGCGAGTGATTTCTTGGCCGTATGCCCTTCCTGACGCCAACCAATGGCTTTTTTCTTTGTAGAGTTCCAAATTCTCCTCGCTAGCTCAGGGAATTGAACCCAGAACTCTTAGTTACTGTACAGTTGCACTGACCATTAAGCCACGGCTGCTCTAGTTAAACATATATATATATACATGCACGAGGAATGAAGGAATGGGCATAAAACCTGTCGATATTAAATTTAAAGCCACTGAAATGTATGGTGTAAGAAAGCTAAAAATTTTTAAAAATTCAGCAAATATCTGCTTTGCCGAGCATTTATTCAATGGCTCTTGATCAGTTAGTAAAAATCTGTCACTTTGTTGATACTTCAAAGACCAGTGAAGATAAATTTTCACATCAATGTACCTTTCGGACAAAGATATTGCGGACATTCTCATGTTGGCTATTAGCATAACTAAATAGAAATCGACGATGAGTTTCATCGACAACACTTGAAAAAAAAAGTTTCCGGAACAAATAGCAAAATGAAAAGAAAACAGGGATTTGGAATCAAACTTTATAAAGAATATCATGCGTGTAAAAAGGTAATTTTTGTTTATAAATCATAAGACCAAAAAAAAAAGAAAAAAAAGAGAATAGAATTAGGATTACGTGTTTAGCAATAATTATTGGTACATTAGGAATATAATAGTGACGTAGGTACGTTGACGTATTAATAGGCTATTTGAGAAACGCTACACAACAGAGGACCTACCCTTAAAAAAGTATTTATACATCAAAAGTGAACAAACAAGATGCAATTGTTTTTTCCACTTCAGGACTGCCCATTTTAAGAAAAATGAGAAACCTGACCTGTATTCTTAATGCACAATATTACAAGATACCAATCATNATATATATATATATATATATATATATATATATATATATATATATACATGCACGAGGAATGAAGGAATGGGCATAAAACCTGTCGATATTAAATTTAAAGCCACTGAAATGTATGGTGTAAGAAAGCTAAAAATTTTAAAAAATTCAGCAAATATCTGCTTTGCCGAGCATTTATTCAATGGCTCTTGATCAGTTACTAAAAATCTGTCACTTTGTTGATACTTCAAAGACCAGTGAAGATAAATTTTCACATCAATGTACCTTTCTGACAAAGATATTGCGGACATTCTCATGTTGGCTATTAGCATAACTAAATAGAAATCGACGATGAGTTTCATCGACAACACTTGAAAAAAAAAGTTTCCGGAACAAATAGCAAAATGAAAAGAAAACAGGGATTTGGAATCAAACTTTATAAAGAATATCATGCGTGTAAAAAGGTAATTTTTGTTTATAAATCATAAGACCAAAAAAAAAGAAAAAAAAAGAGAATAGAATTAGGATTACGTGTTTAGCAATAATTATTGGTACATTAGGAATATAATAGTGACGTAGGTACGTTGACGTATTAATAGGCTATTTGAGAAACGCTACACAACAGAGGACCTACCCTTAAAAAAGTATTTATACATCAAAAGTGAACAAACAAGATGCAATTGTTTTTTCCACTTCAGGACTGCCCATTTTAAGAAAAATGAGAAACCTGACCTGTATTCTTAATGCACAATATTACAAGATACCAATCATTCTTGACTTCAAATCTTTCCAATTTTAGCAATCGTCTATCAAGAACGATACAAACTATGTCGGGTCATTTCACAATCCCTTTTAATATCTTGGACGTAACTACTTATTTCTAGTTCTAAAGAATTATTCTATAGTACACTACATATAGTTTTTACAGTTCTCTCTAGCAAAGCCTATAGCTACTGCCATCCCACATCACCAGCTCTCCTCTTGAAGTTACCTCACAGACCACCTCTCAATTTCCTGCTTCCTTTACCAGGGTGAAATACTATCTTCACCAAGTTCTTTATTTTTATCCCCGTCCCCCAACCTTAACTACGCATCCTACACAAAATTCAAAAATCTACACTTCGATAACAGACAAAATACTCTGTGAACCTCACCAATTTACCTAGTTTCTTCTTTGAATGTACTTGAACCATAAGTTCCACGTCTTTAAAGAAAACAATTTGTCCGAGGAAGAAACGGAGATGGAAGTACTGAAGGAAAACGCGCACCGGCAGTCAACGATTGCCGTTTCGTTTCAACAATTGAAGATCCATGTTTTTCTACAGTCTTAATCTTGCAAAGGGCAAAACTGATACCTTCTGCAAATCGTGACTACAAAAGGAGTTCTGGAATGTTGGTCAAAAGAGTTATAGTCGTGGAACAGCAATTGTCTTTGAAATCGGTCAAAATGACACCCAAAGTCAAAGAAACGTACTGTAGTAAAAACTTTCTTTTCAATAGAAAAGTGACAAACAAGTATCAGCGCTTAACTGTATGTTGTATGGCTTGGGCTAAGAATGCTTTAGTACATATTTTCTTAAGATAAAACAAAGAAATTACAATTTCAAACAAAAACGAAAAGTGGTAAAACGTAAAAAAGGGTCCGAAATATCAAAAATTTTAATGTTGGCAAATTCATAAAAACAACCTTTACATAAACTGTTCTTGGTCACCAAACGTTTTTTGGGGGCAAGTGGATATCAACATGACTTTCAGACAGACATTACACAGAGCTCTCCAACAGGGATGGCCAAGCTGTATTCCTTATGGCCCAGTCTAACATGAGGACAATACGAATGCAGTGGGCTTTATTAGCAAATCAATCGCTCTGTAAAAAGTTATGTAGTTCAAATGTGAGAATATATTAACAGAATAATTAAATTTAAGCAAACGTTTGGATATTTAGCCCAGATCTTTGAAACAAACCTAAATGTCTACATAAACAATTTACAGGCGAGCTCTGCAGCTCTAATTCTCTAAAAAATCTATTTTACATAACACCAACTAAGAATTTTTATATAAAATGGCTCCTTTTTGCCAATCAACCGTACATCTTGTAAACTTCACAGCTTTTACATACAATGCTTATACACTTGATACAGAATATCTTCTCTTTTTAATTAACTTCGAAAATTGTTGGGGAAAAAAGATCAACCACGTTCAATAAAAAAATCAAACTTGATCACCACACTTCAGTTTCTTCAAGCAACAACGGCTCTTGAACCTAAAGATTCACATTACACCAAAATCAACTAAACAAACAGCCATATCTTCACTGACATTAGCATATTAACACAGTACTAATAACAGGGGTAGCCAGAATGATAGATATTTTCCCAACGGCCAACGGGAGCTTATATGACGGGGTCAATATGGACGAAGAAACAGGTAATGGGCTCAAAGAAACCGAAGGAGATAACGTTGAAAATATATAAAGTAAAAATTACATTATGATTCTACTATTTACACAAAAAACATATCTAATGTAAAGATAAAATAATTTAAAAAGAGCAAAGGTAAATAATAGTACTAGCTCCTTTGGGGCTGGAAGGGCCGTGAGAGGTTTATAACCGTTATGATCTTTGGTTAACACCCTAAATAACTGCACTGTAAGAAAACTGCATGTAGCTACAGGAAACTGCTCTCCTGACGATTAGGCCATACCTTCAAGAAAATATTTTTAATCAAATGAACATCAAATGCTACCCTTTATGGCACAATAATCTAGATTAGATCTGGCAATAGTGGTAAAAAAACTCAGAAAAATCAAGAAGCAGAAATAATAAATAATAATAATAATAAATAATAATAATAATAATAATAAATAATAATAATAAAAAATAACAATAAATAATAATAATAATAATAATAACAGTAACAGCAGTGAAAGAGAAATTAATGGGTTTTGGAATAGACAGGTGCAAATGAGTTGTGAAATACTGTAAGCTTAAATCCTATCAGGATTCTGAAAAAGTTTATCGACACCTCAGAAACTCTGTTGACCTAAAAGTACATGATAAAGNGTAAAGATAAAATAATTTAAAAAGAGCAAAGGTAAATAATAGTACTAGCTCCTTTGGGGCTGGAAGGGCCGTGAGAGGTTTATAACCGTTATGATCTTTGGTTAACACCCTAAATAACTGCACTGTAAGAAAACTGCATGTAGCTACAGGAAACTGCTCTCCTGACGATTAGACTATACCTTCAAGAAAATATTTTTAATCAAATGAACATCAAATGCTACCCTTTATGGCACAATAATCTAGATTAGATCTGGCAATAGTGGTAAGGTGGTCAGTTGACCTAAAAGTACATGATAAAGTGAGAGACCAAATCTGCTACATAAATTATCTTCGTCAGTTTGACGCAGGGATAGAAAGCCAGGTATGATAATGACAGAACATTGTGTAGGCCTGGAGCAAGAAATTTTGAAGGCACTGGTAAGACACGCTAAGGTGTTAGTAATAAAATAAACTAGAATGCAAGTTTGTGCAACAAAGGAATTATGCGAACAGAAAAGCAATAAATATTTTAAAGATCAGGATTTCGGGGTAAGGTTAAGAAATGATTGAGAAACGCGGTTCTCTCCTCAGGCAGCGGGTCGGGATCTGATAAACCTGAATTCGAAAACAATACATAAAATAATATTGCGCAGGAACAAACACCCAGTCTGAATTCTATATCAAAATGTCAGGTTTAGCACTGGGGAGTGCTCCAGACATTGCTTTTCATATAACAAAAAGCGCAGGAGCATGTTGCCTTAACCTTGCTTGTTGTAAGAAGCCATCCTCACAGTTAAAGAAATTTTCCAAATTTTTTGGTTTTCGTCACACAACCTCTTTCTTGTGGCTAAAGTAAATAGGCTTGTATTCAACTTACCCGTCGTGTTGGTTGGGACTGAATGTGGTACCTTTATTCTTCTACCACTACTTAGTGTGTAACTACTCAGTAGTAAAAAATACCAATCATAATAGCTAATAATGATCAATACATATTTCCGTCAAGGTACAGAAGAAATAAAGGAAAGCACTGTGTCGATGATGTTGATGAGGCGATGATGACGACGGCAAAGAGGATGATAACAATAATTCAAAATGTTACTCGAAAAAATTATGGAAAAAATTATACTGAAATCACTAAAGCATCAACAATGAGCGTTGAAAAATCGAAAAGAAGATTATGAATAAGGCGTACTTCAATACTACTTATTGCCAATGGACGCTGAAGAAGAAAAGTGGAGCGACCAAAATGACAGGACGAATCAATAATCAGATCGAATCCATTATCAGTATAGGGTAGAGACAGAGAGAATTTACAGATGATCAAGACTGCTTTGCCAGTGAAAAAAAAATATTCAAAATTTCATTTAAAAATAGAGAATAGAGAGAATAGACCACAGGTATTTTCCAGCTTTTCAACTTGGTCATCAAAATGCAATGGTTTATATTACCCTAATTATAACTATCTTACAGGGCCACGTCAGCACCAACATATTTAACACACTCAGTTTTGATAAGGGAAGTCAATCTCTTTTACATTTCCAGCATATATGTTAATGAAATCTGAATTGAAAGTTCAACTGAAAGAAAATTAAAAGTGCCATAAAACACAAAATAGGAGTTGATACATATATTCCAGAGAAAATGAAAACTGCTATTGCAATCCCCTTCGGAAAAATGGCCGCAAAATAAATAAATGGGAAAAATAAAATGTTAAATATTAAAGTTACATTCATTAAATGTAAGAATTTTTATGGGGATGCTGTTTCCCTACTATTATGATGATGATGGTGATGATGATTATTATTATTATCATCATTATTAACAAAAGTAATGACATTGCTATTTTTAAAACAACTATTTCCTTCCAAATGTTTTAAATCTGGGTAAACCAGGAAATTGGGGTCGATGGGAAATTCAATCTGGGCACTCCTGAGTTGTATAAGAAGATTAAAATTATGTTCTCCCTTCCAACTGTCTTACCGCTGTAGGGAATTAAATCAAGACAAATTCGTATGTCGTATGTGTCACTGTATATTATCTTTTAGGAATCAAGATATCAACAAAACTGGTTCCCTATTTTTAATATAAACAGTAAATTTGACTATAGCAATACGCTGTCGTTTCTTAGTGTTTCTGAGTCCAACTGTGATGATTAAGCAAAGGAGTCAGTTGAGTCGTTCATGAATGGCACCACACCGGGCTTTACCACGTACCTCGAAAATTCGAGGTATGTCTTAACAAACAGAGCCTGTACCTGTAGATAAGGTCACAATGCAGACAACCATTAATATGAAATCCGATGCTACCGACTTCACCGTTTTTGTGTTGTTTTTCCACTGTTTTTAGGTTTAACACTTTATTCCTTGTCGAAATAGTGGAACAACTATGGATACAGAGGGGTTACCGTGTTTCTAACCTGGATACTACCGAATTCTTTTGACCAACTTCCTCGGTAACATATACTAACGACGATCTTTGTACTACCAAAAGATCGATAGTAAAATGCTCCAAGTCATATAACTTTCCCATAAAATTTGTAGCAGTTGGGCAACACGCAACCTCGCATTCGAAAAAAAATGAAGTGACCATATTATTCCTAGCTGACACTAATGTAGGTGACAGGCAAAGGTTTTCTAAGATGACCAGTGGATCAGTCTGCGTCTTCATTTTATCAGCTTTGCTCAGATATTTCGCTAACGATGGCATGAAGGTAACTGTCAACTTGCTCCGAATTATCGTCTGGATCTAGCTGTGCACCCTAAAGAACAACAACAACAAAAAAAAAGAACATGCATAACCTATCAAAAAGTAAAAATTGATTACATCACCTGGCAAAAACCAATCGCCTTATCCATGCAATCATGACCCCTGTCAGCAGGGTAAAGACTGCTAACTCGGAAAGTATTGCAAAGTAATGGAAAACAGAAACATCACACACCGTTTCTGCTTAGAAAGGAAAAAGACTGCAGCAGCAACTCAAAAAAGGGGTGTAATCATATCGATAATGCGAATTTTTAATCTTATGATTGTGTTAATGCATAGCCTAATATACGAGGAAGAACCTTTAGTTTAACAAGATGAAACGATGAGATGTCTAATTTGGGCCACCAAATTAAGTATGGAGACAGAACGTAACAGTGAAGTTGAGAGGCAAAAATGACTCTAAAAAATAATGTACGAATGCATTCCAAGCAGTTAAAAAGTCAACTGCCTATAACCAATCTGAAAAATTGGAGTTTTTTAATCTGATAATTTACTTGAATGAAGTTATGGAAAAGTATAATCCAATCTGGGTGGAAAAAAAGGAAAAAGGCTATGTATCAGCGTTATGCTTGACAATGCTGAGGTATTTACCGAAAAAATAGGGGGGGGGGGGCAAGTTTCCAAAGCTATATTTAGATGATCTCTAAGAATTTAAAAAGGTCTTCCAAGTGACCCAATACTGCGCTCGTTATCACAAGGCACCAAATGATGAGCGCCTGCTCCCAACTAGCAGTTGGTCTACATTAAAAGCAACCTCTGAATACGATCTTATTATTTACTGCAACTCGGCATCATTAAAGATTAGACGAAGTATCTGCTTGTCTAAACTGCTCTCTTAAAATCTCTTTTCCCCTGTTAGCCTTCCTATCCCAAGAATAACTTATCATATGATTACTTTTTAAAACTGTGTCACTACCACTACGCTCTTGTATCTGGTCGCACATCTCAATTGAAATACAGCCATGACAAGGTTTTTCCCTTAAAACCTCATAATTTAACGGGTAATAAGAAACCGAAGAGGAAGTCATTCAACCAATTAAATGCTGGGTAACAGCCATTTTTCATAACTCAGGCGCCAACTCATATCCATGTCACCTTGCTCCTACAATAGCTTATTAAACGCGTCAATGTTTAAACTGTTGCCACTATAACTACATTCCTGCACCCCTTTTGTACTCTGTTAACAAAGACATTCCAAGAAAATCCATCCTTATTACAATATTTTTTCCCCACTAAGAGTGCTCAAAGAAAGCATTCTGTACCCTGGATTCTCATTACACT
The DNA here is from genome assembly GCA_003991215.1 of Morbakka virulenta. Taxonomy (NCBI): domain Eukaryota; kingdom Metazoa; phylum Cnidaria; class Cubozoa; order Carybdeida; family Carukiidae; genus Morbakka; species Morbakka virulenta. The sequence continues at coordinate 60,551 of RDPX01000032.1, forward strand.
GTTCTAAAAACAACTCCCAGTATACTATTGGCTTTACGTGAAAAGCTGCTTCCATGATAACTAGTAAGCCTTGTGTTTAATTCTACTAGAACATACTGGCATTGTACAAGAAGTTGCTCAATATCAAAATAAGCATATTATATTCCTCTTTGGTAGACAGTGGTCGGAATTACCAAATAACCCGAAATGACCAGTAAGACGTTGTAATAGTTGATTAACTAATCACTAAATAATTTCATAACACGTTGCTAAAATTAGTCTGGAACAAGATAACGACAAAAAGTAGCGCAAACTTTAAGCTTTAATTAAAGAAAGATAGGCGGGGTATTCACATTTAATGTTTACAAGGCATATTGACATACGGGCTTCGAGAACACCAAGTGCTTATGGAAAAATAAATAACCGGCGTCAAAGCATTATTCCCGCAATCTATGCTTTAACACCTGCGCCTTTTGTACGTTTTCAGTAAAAATCTTAATAGACTTGGTGCAGGAATTGCAAACAAGAGTGAAAAACTACAACAAAAATAATATTTTCATTTACCAAGCGGATAAACGAAAAATTTATTATTAATTCAGCTGAATAATGCTCAAGGCAAATAATCAAGCATGTAAACAACAGATAATAATCTAAAATAACAAAAACCTACATTGCAAATCTTTCTACTCCAAATATGCTAAACGTTAGAGAGGCAGGCAATAAATAACCATAATAACGCCAACGCAATACTGATCTTCTCATATTGACTACAGGAAGCAATTTTCAAAATCACATGTCTCTTTTTAAACAGCGTCTTTCTGACGCGTCTAGGATTTAGAAGACTATGTAGGAGTGGAAGGTAGACAAGTTTAAGAGTAACTTGCCAAGGTCTTATTGCCAAAAAAGTTTAAAACAGGTCTTCGGAGGCCTACCTACTTCTTCAGAACCATCCCTTCTAACTGAGATCTTGTTTAGTATATACTTAAATCTTCCATGTTCAACAAATACTGCTTTCCTTTCCTACCTTCATCAAGGTCGGATTTTTTACGGGCTGCAATTATCAAAGTACACCTTCAAAAAACTAACTTTTTATCCCAATGGATTGCCATAGGCTTCAACAGTAGCAACATACCTATCGTTCATGTTACTTATCACCTATCGTCCATGTTACTTATCACCTATCGTCCATGTTACTTATCAAGTTTTCGGTTCTTTCGTCGGACTTGAATGCTAACACAACACAGTACTTCATTGTGGCAATTACTGGACGAACGATAGATAGACAGATAGACAGGTAGATAGATAGATAGATAGATAGATAGATAGATCGATAGATAGACAGACAGATACTTAGGCAGATAGACAGACAGATAGACAGATNGGCTGCAATTATCAAAGTACACCTTCAAAAAACTAACTTTTTATCCCAATGGATTGCCATAGGCTTCAACAGTAGCAACATACCTATCGTTCATGTTACTTATCACCTATCGTCCATGTTACTTATCAAGTTTTCGGTTCTTTCGTCGGACTTGAATGCTAACACAACACAGTACTTCATTGTGGCAATTACTGGACGAACGATAGATAGACAGATAGACAGGTAGATAGATAGATAGATAGATAGATAGATAGATAGATAGATCGATAGATAGACAGACAGATACTTAGGCAGATAGACAGACAGACAGATAGATAGGTAGATAGATGGATAGGTAGATAGATAGATAGATAGATAGATAGATAGATAGATAGATAGATAAATAGATAGGTAGATAGATAAGTAGATAGATAGAAAGATAGATAGGTAGATAGATAGATCAACCAACAACTACAAATTTAGTCCAGATATTTTGTTTTCATATAAACAGCAGCTGTCAAGGTTTCCAAATGTGGTAAAAATCAAGGATAAACAAATGAGGTGAAGGGCAGCTACAATTTCTAAAGAGATATTTAACAGACATTTACTGATTCACAGTTGCATGTGGGGGTTTAAAAAGTTGATATTGTGAAGTTTGTGTATCAGAATTAATGCTACCTAAATTTTTATGGTAAAAAACGCCACTTATTTATGTCCTTTTACGATATCGCTCTTTATTTAATGTCTTGTAAGGATGGCATTCCGTGTATTATATCTCTGTAAAACTTCTTAAATTACGATACGCAATATACAAATTTATTCCGGATCCGAACAAAATATATATTCACTGCAGAATTTCATTTTTTCGGTGAAGCAGGAGTAAAAAAGCGTTTTTAAAAAATCAATTTTGTTGTCCCGATGCCGTCCAGAAATTACGAAATTTCTCAAAAGAAAATCGCCATATGGTCCTACTATACCCAACATGGTAAACTTTTTGCTTGGCAGTGAAAACTGAAGCTGACCAAATGAAAATGTTGTCCGAATATTTCTCACACTTTTTCAATGAATGGATTTAATTTATTCATTAAAATGCCTAAATACCAACGAGGCATTAGAAAAAGGAAGCAGAATTATTTGACACGTATTATTTAAAGTATAATAAACCATTTCGCTATAAAATCCAGATATTGATTTGAACTAAACTCAGTTTCTTTAGCGCCTCTGTTTAAAAAGAAAGATAGCTGGAGGACAAGATCCATTATTCAATTTTTCTTTTCTGCTTCGTAACGAAATAAAAAAACTGCCATGTTGGAAGCGACGTGTTTTCGTTGTGAAAAGGCTTGGGAGGGATATGAGGGATGTAAATTCAGAAAGTAGTGTTCAGAAAGTGGTCTTAAAGGGGATGAGGGGGCATTTAAACCAGAAATTTAGGTAGCTTCCATAATAAAATGTACAATTCTGGTAACGTCCTGCTCTTTCCTTGCCGCGTTATCCTAATCATCTCGTCATCACTGCTGTACATGATATATCCTGTAGAAAGATGTTTTATTTAGGAAATCATCGTTACAACACCTAGGAAACAAAAAGCATGTTTCTGGACCAAAAAAAATCCTAGGAAAATCGTCCTCTTACGAATGGTCAATGTAAAAGGTCAGGTAACAGCTTGGTTCTTACAACCATAAAAAAAATTATAAAACCATCGAATAAAAAGCTATTTTAGATTAGAAGGGTAAAGGGATGGGCACAACGAAAGGCCAGAATGTACCAACGGGCCTTTTCGAACCATGAATCATTGAAAATTTTGACAAATATTCGATTCAAAACATCAAAAACAAACTATTTTTTTTAGAATAAAATTTCTAAATGTCAACACTTGCAACTTTTCACCTAACCTGTACCACACGGGGCATGAGCAGTGATTTAAAATACACAAAATACAAGGCGAAGTTTTAATTCTTACCCCTTGAAGAAGATTTCGAACCATAACGCTGACGTCTGCTCGCAGTCGCTGTAAGACCTCCTTTTCTTTCGCAAGTTGCTTTTCTAACGTTCTCATTTTATCTGCGTTTGCATCTTTATCCTTTGCTATATTAGTGCATCGCATTTCTGCTTCTTTAGCTCTAAGCTCGTGCTGTCGTACATGCTGTGATTAAGCAAATAAGTATATAAAAATGTATGCTGGTATCAGGCAAACTAATTATCCCTCAAAATAATATCAAGAACCAGGCATTAAGGCCATTGATTACCTTGTTAAACATTGTTGTTACAAAGGAATAAAAATAATAAAACAGTTACAAAATAGCGTAAGGGGAACAAAAATTTTCGATCACTTTATCTCTTCACACAACTAGTCTTTCCTGTACAGTTTTGTACGACTTGATAACATACAGTAGTCCCCATATCGCTCTGTGGCAGATTTTACTGCTGAGCAGCAATTGTATGCGCAGCATTTACTGCAGGAGCATGGGACCTATTTAAGAGGAAAGTAACACCTTATTTGCTTTATAATAGTCTCAGGAACATTATGTAGTAAGTAGTTAGGTGTCAATGTATCAGCTAGTCATATTTGGAAAGAAGGATTAAGTAACTGTATATTAAAATACTAAATTAATAAAATTTTAAAGAATGGCGGATAAAGTACCTAGGGAGGTTATAACACCATGCCTTGGATTGGGAAAACTGAAAATTTGCATATAAATAAAAGAAGCTAGAGATTATGTCATTGTTAAGGTTGAATATTGTCCGAATACATTTTTATAGCCAGCCAGCTTGATAATGAAATTAGAGCATGGACGTCAATCTCACTGTACCTTATTCACAGTCTTGAAATTACGATCCACTGATTAGATAAGTCAGATGAACTACCCTCAAACTTTTCAATTTTTCTTTTTCACGATAAAGGCTTCAGGTGACTTGTCTGACAAATTGCCTTTTGGTTAATAAATTGGTGTTTGGTCCCACTCAGTCTCGGTTAAGTAAAAATTTAACATGGTGTAAACAAGAAAGATGCTTTAATATGTGACAAATTGTACTGTTCTTTGATTTCTGTACCATTGTATCCACCGTTGGTAACTATTTAGTTAATCTGGGTGCATCATATTGACGAAAGAGGGCATTAACGATTGTTCTGACAATAAATAGGAAGGGACAGAAACAATAATTCTCAAACGTTACGTTTTATAAGGAATAGGTAATGTTCTTTTTCTGAAACGCTTCCGACTTATTCTGTGATTGTAGGAAGCTTGTTTCTTTTCTTTACTCCTAACTCAATTTTCACACCTTTCGATGTAATTCCAGCGAAATGTCGTCCTCTTACCAGTCATCTTAGAGCTAAGCCTTCCCTAACCTATCTGTTTAGAGGTTTTTCTGCAGTATCTTTTAATTTCCACTGTTTGATTTCCCTGAAATAAAACTCCACTTTTGACAAACTAAATATCTTACCATCAATAAAATTTAGCAGAGAAATCGAAAATTTTAACACTTACCTGTTTAATGTTCCTTTCGTAGTCTTTTATAAATTTTGACTAAAAAAATGAAATAAATTAATTCCAGTAACAAAACTTGAACCGATCAGCACCATCATATCGCGTTGTTGCAAAAATAATTAATATATCACTTACATATTCACAGGACTCCTTAACAATTTTCGAAATTATCTCCAACTAAAAAAGAAACTATCAAACAAGGAACACAGTGTGGTAAAGATCCCAACTGGGTTATGGTCGCTTAATAGTAACATACAAAAAACATCTACAACAACGAACAACTACAGTATACTGATCTTCATCTAGAACACGAAACAATTTGTAGAAGGCAAACATTCACCGTGCATTGTCAAATAAGAATATTCGTGTTAACCAACACAATAATAAAAAACAAAAACAAAAAAAAAACTAGAAAAAAAAAAGAAAACCATAAATTTCAAACAGACCTGCAAATTGGAAATGTAGAAAAGCAAATATGATGGTACTAAAATTCAAATTGGAGACACACCTTTAGTTCATTTTATTTAGTTATTTATCACCTATTAAGTACATTCTCCGCTACCCTGGGTGTTCTACATCGTTCAAGTTTACTTAACTTACTTAACACCGGGTATTCACAAAATCAGATTTCATTATCATTTTTAAATTATTGGTTCAAACCCTCCAACATTTATCTCTCAGAAAACATACCACAAAACAGTAGTTTCTTTCGCTTTTAACACAGAAAAAAATTGTGGACAGTACCCACTAGATAGGGACAAGAGTAGAACCCAGACCCTTTCAGGAAGTACTCTGATGACCTATCAATTGGTTACTATTATGTTTATGTTACCTAGACAACTATAATAATATTTGTACACCAACATGCAAATCCAACTTGACAAAAAGTCACATGCACTTGCTACTTAAAATAACATATGATCTATTGAAACCAAAAAAATGGCCGTTATATATAATCACTGAAACATCGAACATCCTATAACTCGCACATATACCAAAATATCCCAAATTTTTCTATGTACCAAAGAGTTGTTTATAATACAACAGACCAACAGACAAACACATTTACGCAAATGATTAATTAAACAATAAAATTTAGCAAAAAAATGCCCTTACAACTGGGAACTCTCGAAGATCGTTTGGCTTCATTTGCATGATAGCCTCTTTGTTAAGATGAAAATCGGGCGGGCAAAAAAAGTGTAAGCAAGACCTAGAAAAGAAAAAGGTTGCATTCAACAATGGTTTTTCAAATAATAAAATATAAAAAAACACAACGAAAAATTAAATTTAGTAATTGTCCAAGTTATTTCCACCTCCAAGAATTTACAGTCATCCCTTATCCATACATCATGTTCCGTCTACCAAACGTTGAATTTCTTAAGTATCTTGAAATAGAAATTTCTCTCCCAAGGTTTTATACAAAAAACAGATCACTTGAACCTTGGGCGTAGCTGTTTCAGCTATTTGATATCGCATCAATACAGCAAGTACAGATGCCTGGTATACATGCATTTACACTTAATGTCTCCCTACAAATACCGGGTACGTCGACCAGTTATTAGCCTTTAACAAGCTTTCCAATAGCCAAGCATTAAATTACTTAGATTCTTAGGAAGAGTAATTTTGTCGAAAAAAACCCCGCAAAATATATCAACACATTTGAACCTCTGTGAAATACCCGGCAAATCAATATTCCTAAACATAAAATCACATTCAGCATTCAATATGTACGATAATAGACAATATGTACTATAATCATCATGAAATCATAAAAAGGGCAATGGTAGGGATATTGAAACAAAGGGGCGTTGCATCAACCCCTAGTCATTGCTAAGAACCATCCAAAAACTATAAAACCTAATATTATTATATCACCAATCATTAAAGGACAGGAGAAAACGGTTAGACAGATGTCCGATTTTTTACCCTTGGTAAACACTTTATAACCTGAAAAAAATATACCCACTTTTATTATCAAAATTTCTATTTTTTGAATGTTTAAGTAACTAGAAATAGCCCCTGTAAACGTTTGTGATTACTCTCGCATTTACCTATATAAAACAACAACAACACCAATTAACAGTTTTATTACTGTTTTCGTGTATTAACAGGTAACTAATTTTGCCACTGAGCAATATTGCTTAACAGTGTGTTTGCGTTTGTGTATGTGTGCGTGACTACACATGTTTGTTCAATTAAATCAAAGTGATATCCATTTCTCTGTCAAACAATATATTGTTTGCCTTTTAATAATGCTCACAAGTCCTTATAAATACTGGTAAGGGCATTTACATAATGATAATGAAGCACCATAAAAGCGCCTGGGTCAATGGGGTCACACATGACTGCATGCTGTAAACGTGACTAACTTCAGACCCGTTGTACCAATGAAGAAAAATTGCGTGAACTACTAAATCGACTTAATTATATCAATTAGACCAGATTTTCTTTGCTTTGAAACTTCATGCTGCAGCATCAAAGGTAACAAAAAAGGTCAAGATTTCAGAATGATCTCAGCTGTAAATGATATTCATGACCAAACGCCTGGAAATTAAGGTACCAAGAGTGTATCGAACGTTCTGTGCCAATTATTGAAATGGACTAAAATTGTTTATTTTCCCTTGGATATTTTCAAAAACGTTTTAACGGCCAACTGAGTACTTATAATCTGAAAAATTGTAAATAAAGCCTGTTCTTAACAATCAAACCTTTTACGCTTGAAGAGAGATATCAAACAACATGTGGATTTATAACACGTCTTGCAGCAGCTGCACCATGTTATGTTTACTTTAACGTACGTTTTCTCAATTTTAAGTAAGGGTATTGAAACACAACTCAAAGCAAGGCCAAACTTCTGGTACAACTATTAACAAATAAAAATTGTCTTCCAATGGTTTTCCTCACAAGCGGGCGAACATGTACGCTCACCAAACGTGCTACTGCATAGACTATCATCTATGATTACCACCTAAATACTAGTAAATTTTCAAGGGTGCTAATTTCCTTCACTGCATTATGGGAATCATTAAAATGGTAAATGCTTTAACTTTACATACCTCAGGATGCGCGAGCCAGCTAACTAAATTAAATCCGATCGAAACTATGAATACCGATTAAAACTGCCTAACTTATTCCCTTGTTTGTAATATCATTATGATCATTGTCAGCATCATCAACTGGTTTTAAAAAATATACTGAACGCTTAAATTGTCCCTACTTATATACCTTATTAAGTATCAGAAATCCAGTGTTACGTTGGACCAAGATCTTTAATTCCTTTTTTGAAATTCAGCCATCTATCACTCGTATAAATTTTACGATCTTTCTGGAGTGATCCACATTCTGGAGTGATCCACTTTCTAGTTTTGTTAAATGCTCAATATTTTGTGGACGTCAAATTTTAAAGAAAAAAGAAATGCTTTTTGCACGAGTTGTCATTCTTATTTTTAGCTTTTTCTTTCCCCTTGACCCAAAGGTATGGTTTTAATCACCCTGCTCCACTTTGTGGATAACAGATTTACTTGTTTTCTACCTGGGGTGTAATTATTTCCCCTCACCAAATTACTGATCAATTCTCAAGCCATTTACAGTCGGGCAAGTCTTTTTTCCCCCCATGGTTTCTTCTTTGTTCGTCACAGCCAGGGTTTTTCTTTTATATTTCTGATGCTATGAAGTGTATAGTTTATCCGCGCGAGCGAAGCGAGTAAGGACAACTATATTACAGTCGAAATTTGCTTCAACATTTTACCTTCTCCTACAGGGGGTTCTCACATTTTGGTTTAAACATTTCAGCCTCACATTTATGGAGAGGTTGCGTGATGAAGAAACTAAATGTTCCACGCATGGAAAAAAGTAAAGAAAACGACGTCTGGCAGATTGCACAATTGATTCTGAGCGGTTAACACATCGACAACGTGCACAGAATTGCAACTTCAAAATTCCAATTTTCTTGCTTCAAATTGTGCTCATTAAGCACTGATTTCACGAGGGAACGGGTTACTGGTACATACGAAGTCAGTTCAAATGACGCTTTTAGCAGGAAACCATACATCTTAAACAGGTAACTGTTTATTGTTTGCATTTCAAAATTTGCCAAGGCTTAAAATCGCGGCCGTTGTTCTGACAGCCAAGATTCAGACATTTTAAAAATTAACTCATCCAAGTGAGCATCTTTTGACTTCATATGAAATCCCGAATTTCAAATTCTTCTGCCTTAAATTTTGACACGAAGCTTCAACATTCTCCAAGGCTTAAAATCACTGCTGTTTATCTGACAGACAAGATTCAGGCATGTTTGAAATCGGCTGGTCAAACTGAGCAACTTTTCATTTCATATGAAATCCCGAATTTCAACTGCTTCAGTATTAAATTTTGACACGAAGGTTCAACATTCGTGAGAACATGTTCCACACCTGTTGGTGTGGGCATCTATTTCCTTATAAAGTTAATTTCAGTATATTTCATGACTCCATCGGGCAATTCTAATTAAAAACAGTTCCCTCTTTGTAGTATTTATTTTCGTATTAACAGGGCCTGCATAATAGTCTTAAAAGTTTCCAGATGTTGTTGCTTTTGGTTGGTATTTATGTGGTAAATTTTCCTTGTAAAAACAATTGTCATTACTTTTCACAACTGTATTAGTGTTTAAGAACTGACATCATTTTGCATGCAACCGTCTTCCATGATATTGGTAAGGTTGACTGAAAGTTTTTAAACCATTGTCGGAGGCGATGGTATAAAAACGAACCATCAACACCTGTTATATGTCTGTTACGTATGCAGTCATGTATTAACAGTCAGCTTTGTATATACAATCAGGCAAACTACGTTTCTAATAGGTATCCCATTTATAAACAAAGTCGAGCAAAAACTTAGTATGACACAGCCTGCATAGAATACCCAAAGTACTACAATTTTGTTTTCGATCAAGGTCGGATAAAAAGCGTAAGATTAGAATGCCAAATAATCAGCTTACGAACGTGATTCGAATCCAGTCGGTACAAAATTATATTTTCTTCTTGTTTTTACCTGAAGTGATGTAGTCGAAGTAATACCAAATAACATCGAAAATTAAGATGTCAACTACAATATCAAGGTTAAGCTCCACCTATTAAGCAGAAGTAAAGGTCGTACATTAAATTTAGAGATAACCTATAGGCAACTGGAAGTTTACACAAGAAGACTGGAAACAACTAGAAGACTGGAAACAACTATCTATAGTAAAACCTTCAGAAACCTGGACGACAATCAGACTATTTAGTATTGTGTACATACTATTTTCTCTCAGGAAAACAAATGCATTGACCATCGTCTCACTGAAACATCCGGACAGAAACAAAAAGACAAAGATCATCCTACATGGAAGCAAAGGCAAGATCGGCTTAAAATGAATGGAAAACATCAGATTCTTTACAGGTTTTAAGATGGGAGATTGCAATAGCATTCTGGCATTAGCACATAACAACTCAGGTGGTATATGCAAAACTTCGGTAAGATTTAGTATTCATGCTGTTGGGGAAAGTGGCTCGTTCCTTTCAATACGACAAAAACGCAACTGATGTCATTCAGTAGAAAGCCGAGTCCTTATCTTCCCAAAATATTCATGGACAATAAGTCTGATGTTAACCACAACGAGGTTGCTGCTCCTCTCGAAAAATGCTTATCAATGAGGCTGTGTGGTTTGTCATTTTCTCCAGATCTTTCTTTCGCTTCATATATTCAATCTATTGGCAAGTTTGCTTCTAAATAGTAGGGTTATATGTTTTGCACCAGAGAGTATCTTATACCTGTGGCCATTTTGTATCTATAAATCTACCTAAGTTCAACTCTTGGCCTAATCTATTTTTTTCTTTTCGTTTCAACTGCATACACTTGGTGGTATTATGGCTTGCACGGCTCTTTTTAAAAAAATCCAAAAAAATAAAAGAAACGCTCATGCTTGCTCTCTAATTCAAGAATGTTTTACATTTCAGTGCCAATTAAAAATAGCTTTGAAGAAATTAGAAGTAAGAAGCTCTGATTAGTTTTATGTAAAGTACTTAAAACGCCCTCATATATTTTACAAAGTTAATACAAACACATGAATTCACCCTCTAGAAACAATACAAATAAAAGAATCTCAAAGTACTATTCTACCTGAATTTACTTGCAAGACCATCAAGTATTTCTTGCTGCTTACTGTACTCATCTTGAAGGTTGGCGAACATCGAATCAGCTGGTGCCGTTGTGCTTATCGGTGATGCCAAACCAGGATTCTGTAAATCGTTGGTAGTTGTGGACGGGCTTTCGACATTTTTTGGAGAAACCGGCGATGGAGATGAAACAAACAATTTACTATTAAGAGGCGTGGTCGAGTTTGCATCCTAAAACAAAACAAGAGGGCATAGTGATTCGCATCATACGGCACAAGCACACAGCAGTGTTACCTGAGGGAGTATCCAAACACGAAGCTGAATAAGCGCCGCACTATTAACCAAATACTGGGAAAATTAGGGTATTGTTGGTTAGCTAACTCCAAACATTATGGGAGGGAGAGATTTCCAATCTCACGAGTATGAACGCTTTTCTCTACACCGTTTGGGAATTTCTTGACCTTTAAACTGACAATTTACAATCTAAGTTATTATTTTTCTTTACTTTTACAGAAAACAGCACTGTTGCCGCGGGGAAGGCAAACTAGCGTCAGTGCTTCCTAGTAAGTTGTCATGGCAACCGCAGTGAATCGAATCATAAGCGTGGCTGAGCAGGAAAATTCTGCGCCAGGTGACTATTTCATTGCAAGTCAATTTTTTCCGCAGGCTGTCTATAAATCGGGAGTGGCTATAACAAACCATACAACCGCTTTCTAAGCCACATCAAATAAATATGCTTTCAGAAGCGTGGAGATGAAGTAGCAGGGTACTAACAGCAAATTTCGTTTGCAATGGTGTGGGGGTGAGGGAATATTCCCATTGCAACGGTTCCTTTGAAGCCCGGGGTGTTTTCTAGTTTTGCTCTGATTCTCGAGTGGTGCCCAATTATACATTGTTGACAGCAAATCCTGCTGTAAGCAGCACCATACATGCAGTACTTCGCAATTCAACTCCCTTTTAAACATTTCCCTTGGGCAGAACCTTCGTCTACTCCTAACACAACATGAACTTTACTTTTCACGCGAGAATGCTCTGCAGCATCTCCAGGCCGACTAGTAAACGTCGACCACGTTCCTGCCATACAGGACCTCTAATAGACTGTCAGTCTGACAGGCTCCAGCATAAGAACTAAGAATTCATTTCGCTTTTAAGGCATAAAAACTACAACTAAATCACCGGTTGTTGGCTCCTTTTTTGCTTTTAATGCATAAGTAGAGGTTTTTTTTGACTAGTCTGGAATCCTCATTTGCATAGTAAAATGATCTTTCATTTAATTAAAGGCAAAAAAACAAGATATTTTCCCAATTATAAAAAAAATTAATCAGTTTCTATTTACGAGCATTCGGTTGTTCACAGAGGGTTCATTAAGGAAACGATTTTGCAGCAATATGGTTTACATCATCGTTCTCCGTAAAGATCTTCCTTGCTAGTCTGGAACCACGTATACACAGGAGCTGACTTTCTAACTGCCTAAAACCTATTCTGGTTTGAAGCCAATTTTTAAACAAGTTTACATCATTAACAAATTTTTCTGCAATCAATTCAGAAAGTCGTTTGTAAAAAGTGGGGCATTCTTTTGAAATCCCGCAAAGACATATAAAGGGGTGTGAAGCTGCCGTGATCGATGGTATTGACACGCCTATTGTTGGATAGTTTCTTGGCTTATTCGTATGATCCATATGGTGCTTCCAAGGACTGAGTAAGGTACAATTTGGCTGTACGATTGTACACCTGTACAACTAAGTACGCCAATTGTCCCTTCAACAAGACCCCTCTGGCAGTTATATCCATTCTTGCTTCACCAATTGCTGAGGCTGGAAGATGTTCTTCCGCATTCGCCTGAAGCACTGGCTCTACAGCAACAGCTTTACGTATTCAAACAGCATTTCAGTCGTAAAATTTATGATTTCGTTGTGTCTGCGGGCTAAGAAATCTCCCTTAATGCAGGAGACGGCATGGTCGGTTTTGAGATTTGCGCCGCAGACACAGTATGGTGGGAATCTTTTCAGTGTATTGTATCTGATATATGTTGTTCCAAAAAGATTATTTAACAGGAATCTGTATTACTTTACCGGCAGCGCAAAAGCAAATTAGAGGTCCATTTTTCCACGCCTGCTTCCAAACTTCTCTTTGTGAGAGGGTCAAAAATATTTTGTAAGAAATTGCCGAGATTTTCTTTGTTTCTTTGGTACTTTTCCGTACTCAGTTTCTGTACTTCAGCTGCTTGAGATATTTCGACAGTATCGTCATTGATGCTGTACCAAGCTTTACATTTTGTAGCATTGCTGTTGTAGCTTGTCTAGAACTACAATATTCATTGGTAGATTTTTCTACAAGCTTATGAACACCTGAGCCTCCTTACCTTACAGAGTAAGTAAAGAGCTTTTCTTCGTTGTTGCATATGTAACCATTCACCGGTGGAGGAAAAAACGTGCTTCTGATGGCTTCTTCCTTTGGCTCCAGGTCATGTTTAAGATTCGGAATCGCTCATATCACACAGCGTAAGAGCAACGCGGACATGATTTGGCAACACCTGAAAGAGCTACTGTATCCATATACTAATTAAACCGCTCATGTATTTCTTTCGATGCTGCTCACTTCCTACAATCGCCTTTAAAAGCCAGTTTCCTTCAGTGGCTATTTTCACCCCTGTCCCTTAAAATTCATGGGCAATTCTATCCAAATGCACGTTTTTGACTATCTACTAACTCTGCACGGCTTTGCCTAATATCCGATATTAGGACCAAGAAAAGATATTCTGTAGAACCAAGAACGAAACTAACAGTTTCTACATACATACATCCCCATTAATACAGATCACCTTGTGTTGTCCCGTCATTGGACTGTATTTCACGACCACCATCAATGAGTAGCTTAGTCGGTATCTGGTAACAAGTTGAGATATTGTGGAGAATTTGGGTCCCGAGATTTCGACATTATGCAGGCTAACGGCCTACTGAAAGAGTTTAAGGCATTCGATACATCTATCTCCAAGATACAATGTGTGTTTTCATCGTCAAACATATCTACGGTTGCGTGAACAGCAATTTCGCATACTGATTTAATTCCTGCACATAGTCGGGTTTGGCCAGCCGCTTGCAAGATATTCTTTCTTAAACAGGCCACTGCAGATTTGCCTATAATCAAACGGAAAACTTCCCCATTCCAATGGGTCTTAGTTTAGGGTTCTTGTTCAATAGTACAAGTCTGCAAACGATGCAAGCATCTAAAATTTGTGTATCTGTAATGCTATTCGAACACAGCACAGTCCGGTGAACTTCGCGAGGAATTTCCGGAGGTTTATTCGTCCCCAGAAAATACTGTCTCGGACTCGGCGCCAGTTAACAGCGTCCTTAGGAAGAGCATTTTTATTAATATTATCGAAAATAACTAACAATAACTAATATTTTGAATAGGGCCTCTGCGCAAAAGCCATCATTCAATGGATAAGCAACAGGGTCTTCTAGATGCAGTTCGTTAATTGTCGCTTCGTCCAGCGGAAGGATGCAATCGTTGCTCAGTTGACAATAGACAAAGTGCCCAATTAACATTTCCTCTCACCACTTTTCTTATTTTAATGTGCCACTGCAGTATTTATTTAGTCATTCAATCTGGTAAGATGTTGGGGGCAAGTAGATATCCCTAAGCACATTAATCAGGTAATGATAACGAGTACGCAGTACAAACGAGATAAATAACGACTAACTTGTTGTTTTCAAAAAAGATATCTAATGGCTGAGTGCCATTTATTCTCATTTAACGGATTGAAATTGACCACTTATTAAATAGGTGTGTGCTGGCAATAATATCATTGCAAAACAATTTCCTGGTCGTGATGCTACTGCATGCAACTTTAACAAAACCTGGAACGAATTGTATGGGCAATTTTTGTTACAGTCAAATAACGACCCAGTATAAACACTACCGTTCCAATAAATCTATTTGCACTGGAACGGCAGTGATAATAATTTTTGGTAAAACAAGATTTAGAAACTAGGTTCCCTTTGTATGAAGATGAAATCATGGTAACCTTTAGTTTTACACATGCTTGACTTCGACCTTGTTTTTTCTACTAGAAAAACAAACCTGACTTACGATTTTACAAAATACGTAACTTACACAGCGAGGTTTGTGAAAGAAAAAGAGAGCACCAATATCCAATTACTATGTATCCTGCAGTGAAGTTCCAAACAAAGTGGAAGACACTGCGCAACAAGATCAACAAAGTAGCAATAGAGAAAATATTTTCAGTAAAAAAATTTATAGTAAAAACGATAAATATAACGACGATTCTGATGAATAAAATCACGACAAAGTGACGAATATTTGGATATTCAAGTCTCTAGCATGCTCGCGTTGGAACAATATGTTCAAGTTACACCCTAATCTCCTAGTTCGTGGTGATGTCATATTATTTTCTTTCCTTTGTGTCAACTGTAACAGTGTCCAGGGTGCTCCAAAAGCCAGAATCGGACGATGTTTTCAACAAAGAAAATTTGGATGAACATCGGTACAATAAAGTTGATGTTCTCAAAATATTTTTATTTCTGATAGCGAACTGGAAATAAAAAACTTATCCTACTATTCCCTGGTTCCACATTCCAAAAACTATGTTAAAGTTTGGCGACGCCCGGTAAAATACATTCCAATGCATTTGAAACTATCAAGCAATTTAAAACAAGCCGTTAACAAAACAGAAATCCTGATTTTATTACAAACCATATTACAAGCAATTGCCAAGTGTAAAAGCTAACTAGGTATGTAGTCAAATACACAAAAAATAAAGTGCCTACCTCTACTAGCCGTAAATTTGGGTCTGTTTCTTCAAACCTGGATAAAATTTTTAAAAGAATATCAAAATCTTATTCAAGAATCACGCTTCTAAAACCTAACAATCCTCTCTTGAATACTAATGTTTGGGGTGCATAAAAATATCTGTCTTTACCATTCATGTAAAAATCACACTGATGAACATAATTTTCTTAAATAGACAAGCAAAAAACTTTCACGATACTTTCAACTAAAGGAATCAAGTCATAATATCTGATACCGTTGCTGCAGCTATTCTGCATAAAAAATCTACGTCGTGCCCAATATTACCATTACCGCGGGTTTCTGAAATAATTAACTAACCGAAATAAAAATTTAATGATCATACAAACAGGAAGTAGCACTTCCAACAAGAACTTTGGAATTTTCGCGTAGTTAGCTCCGATTAAAAGCGACTCAATCTTTTTAATGCAAGTAAATAATCAGCCGAATGCTTCTCAGGAAAATAAAAAAATATTAATACGATTGTTATATAACAGGTTATCATAGTATATGAATTTAACACCCAGATTAAGTTTCTGCGTTTTCTCTAGAAAATATAGAAGATAGCCTTACCATTTGTCAAATTTATCTTGACTATGTTGATCAAACTTGACTTTAACCTTAACAGGAATATTGCTCGTTCCTGATTTAATAGCATTAATTCGTCCAGAGTACCATCTATCATGCACTTTAGATTCTACACGGCTGCCGATCTGATCTAAAACGAGATAAAAAATCCTCTCGTCAATCAACTCATTCGTTCGTCCTTGGTGACATAAAGAAATATCATTCATTTTGATTATTACTAAATTATTACCAGTACATAAATACATTTACCTATAAAAATATACATATCCTGAAAAGTTCTGACCCCTCAATTACAAATGTGATAAATAGGTAGAACTACAAAATGAAAAGGCAGAGCAGGATTTTAGTTAGAAAAGAGCCCTCCGTGACAAGGCACATAGCTTTACGCCTTTTATAACACTTGATTTGGTGACTGACCATGTCAAGTCGTGGGAGGAAGGTAAGACTGCATATCCAACAATTCCCGACGACATGATGATATTGCTTCTGTTCCTCCAGGCCCTTTATCTGTCTGTTTCAGCAAAAAACCTTGTGCTGGCCTGCTCCAAGTACAGGTTTGCACGCAGTCATCTATTCACATCGATTTTCAGCTAGATTTTATCAAGTTGCATTTGGAAGATCAATTTCGAGCATGTCACTCTTGCAGATATGATCCAGACGCCTCAGTTTGAAATGCCCAGGGAGAGTGTACACAGGTCGGAATGTCAACTATTTCAGGAAAACTGGTGTTGCAGACCTTATCCATCTATAAGATAGACTGCATGCTGCGACGGCATTCCTTGTTTTAGGCCAGCAAGCGTTTTCCCTATCCAGCACAAGTGGTCCAAGACACACTTCCTTACAGTTAAGTATTCACATGGCAGGCAAGATAAGTTATTAACATTGTAAAACTAGTAACAAACCATGTAATAAATTGGGCTACGGTTTGCCAGATGCATCTGGCAAACCGTAGCCCAATTATCTCTACCAGTGAAGGAGAAAACATTTTTAAAGAGTGTCAACCAGTGTCAAAAATCGCTGAGTCTCAGAACGACTATACTGATAAACTAAATAACAGTAAATAAATTCTATATAAATACGAAATAAATAAAAGTATGGAAAATTAGTGGAAACAAACCAATCTGATTACTTACATACTGTACTGATTGACGATTCATCGTCCGTGCCGCCTTTCTTGTCCTCTGTCTCTAATTGCTTTGGCTACAAAGGATGAATTGAGTAATTTTACTTTGTACAAAATTAAGCATCTGTTCCGTAAACATAAAATAGCTATTTCTGTAAGTAGTGAACAAATGGCAATAAAAACCTTGATCAACTCTGTAGCTAAGTTTTCCGTACTGAAATTAAATATAAGCAAAAAATAAGGTGATTAAGGTATGGAAATAAAAAGGTGTTCTGATTTAAATTTTGCACAGTAAGGTATTTCAAAAATTGTCTAAAAATTTATTTTCAAGAGGATCATTGCTCAGTAACAAACACCAAACTATTCGAATTAACGGGCGAGAGGCTAAAATAGCTCCATTATTACTTTAGGGGTAGGGGTTAGGTGGAAGGGGAAGGGGAAGGGGAAGGGGAAGGGGAAGTGGGAATACTTTACAGAAATTCCAAAAAAAGATTAAAATGTCACCTTGGTAGTCGAAGAAACATCTTCTTTCTGTTTCTTGCTTTCCACCTTATTTGCACTACTTCTCATGTCAAGAGTTTTTGGTGATGGCACCTCTTTTGCCTTTTTATTCGGAGACTGGGACTCAACCTGCAAGAACAACAAAATATTTTACTTACTGAATTTGGAACTTCTTAAGTGTGTTCTTCCATATCTCCACCCTATTTATAATTGTATATTCACAATTTTCAATTGTACTTTCATATTAAAAGTTAATGGAAAGGGTACTAGATTATACCACTTGTTATCCTTTTATTAAAATGTACAATTTTGCCCCTCCAAACCTTTACCTCTTCACTGAGAAAAAAGCTCTTGCTGCAATACATCGTCTTGACGTGTAATTTCCATACGTACTTGCGAAATTCCCATTTATAACTGGATCTTAAACTTGCGAAGTGCATGTTGGGCACACAATTTCCCCAAGTCATCATCAATTAAAAATACAAATATTTCTGTTCACCACTTCAGTAATGTGGCTTATCTTACTTGTTGTAAGGCTTTGCTTGTAATGTTGAAAAAACCTATAACATCTTACTTTCGTTTTTATAGCCCAAAAGCCTACATCACCTTATCTGACTTGTTAATGGATGTTAGGCGTGGATTTTTTAAATCCATCAGTCACTACATTATATGATATTCGTAGGTGGTGATGAAGATGACGATGATTATGACGATGATGATAACTGAAAATATTAATAATAGTAATAACAATAGTAATGAATTATAGTACTACTGCTGTTACTATTAATATTATTATTACTAATATAATTACTACTACTATGATTAAGAAGAAGAACAAAGTTAGAAGAAGAAAAGGAAAAAGAACTATATAGTACCTTAGATGAGCTCGACTTGTCCTAAAATGAAGACTGCACGGTCGAAAAAAAACAATTGGATGTATACTTGGGGTGGGGGTGGTTACCAGTAATCAAATATAGGGAAAGGATAAAATTGGAAAAAGATGAAGTGCCTGAGATTGACAGAGTAAAACACGAATTGATAACAATAAAGAATTTCACCAGAAGTGTCAATGCCAGAGCTTATGTAAAAAGGTAAACGGGCGGAAGAGAACATAAGTTGCGGAAACTGTAAAAGATTAGAGGAAAACAGTCTTGCTTCTTTTGAAAAAGATAGCAGAGGAACACGGTTGGTGGCGTGGCTGTTTGAAATTAAGAACATTCTTTTGTGCTTTTCTTTTCGTTTCAGTTCCTTAAGTTATTTCTGACTCAGCACCTTAAATAGGTGCTGAGTCAGAAAGAACTTAAGGAATTGCAACGAAAAGAAAAGCACAAAAGAATGTTAGTGAAAAGATTGCATATGGGTTTTCCAGACCAAAAGAAATTGCTATTCGAGACAAGAGTTGGAGGTTGAAAGAATAGCGGGCTTGAACAAATTGAGAGTATGAACAAAAGGGAATAAGTATTAACCATTTAGTCAGCATGACAATATGACAAGGTATATGCATTTCCATTTACGTGCTTCAGTTACGAAACAACTCCCATGGTAATTTGGGTAAATTAAATATCTTTACTCTCATGTTTTAGTGGATCATATTGATAGAATACGTGTGAGAATATTATATGGAACTTAATCAAGACTGATGTACTGGGTACAGCTAGTACAAAATGAAGAGCGATCGGTGTGGTCCTTGGGCACCAGCCTCTTTGCAAAAGAAACCGGACTTAAACAATTGTCTCTTTTTATTTGCAATATTAATAATAGATTTTTAAACGTTTTCTTTTTATTTCACCAACCAAATATATAAATTACATATCAAAAACAAAACAAATTACTGAAATTTCAATAAAGTTCCATCTACTTTTTAAGCTTTTAATTTCAACTAAACGATTCGTTTCCTTATCCATACGACAATAGTTCCGGGTGTATCCACTTTATGTTTGTCCTACAGTAAATTAAGTAGTAGCACCTAATTGAAACGAATCGAAACGGGAGAATTTTCATAATGTACGTAATAATAATCATTATGGTGACCATGACAGTAACAAATTGCCTGGAAGAATCCATTTGAAAAAAAATCCAAAAAATCGTCTTAAACAGTACAGCTCACTTCATCAGAAAAGCATTACCTATTGAACAAATAAAATAACTCTTCATTCATGATGCCAAACTTCACATATACCTCAGGTCTCTGCATGAGACCCAGTATTTCAATTCAAAAAACTATAGCAGAAATAAGCAATTAAAACATCAGTAATAATAATAATAATAATAATAATAATAATAATAATAATAATAATAATAATAATTTACATTAGATTTATAATAATTTACATTATTGACAATAATAAAAATAACAATAATAATTCTGTTTTTTGAAAATGATTCTAGAAAGTGTTTCATCATTGGTACAGCATCTCCTGGCGACATAAGAGTTTTGAGAAAGAACAAGAGAAAATTGAACATTATTCTGATCATAAGACAGATTTAAAGAAAATATGTAAATGCTCACATTTGAAAATAATTCTATTTTCTATTGGAGCTTTTGGAATTGTGTCAACGTACTCTGAAAGCTACTCTTTTGGGCACTGCAAGAATACTGAGGAAGATTCTTACGACCTAAAGCTATTGGTTGTAGCCTGCACTCAAGAAAAAGACCGGCAAAATATCATCGCCGACATTTTAGAAATGATGATGAAAATGATAATGATGATGATGATGATGATGA